>JAHLSL010000010.1:1456945-1606492 GCA_025920805.1 Petroica traversi
CCTTCCTTCCTTCCTTCCTTCCTTCCTTCCTTCCTTCCTTCCTTCCTTCCTTCCTTCCTTCCTTCCTTCCTTCCTTCCTTCCTTCCGTCCGTCCTTCCGTCCTTCCGTCCTTCCTTCCATCCTTCCTTCTGTCCTTCCCTCCCTCCCTCCCTCCCTCCCTCCCTCCCTCCCTCCTGTCCGTCCGTCCGTCCGTCCGTCCTTCTGTCCTTCCGTCCTTATCTGGCAGAAGCACTTGTTCACAGGGACCCATTTCTACAGCCCGTGGAGCCAGCTGACATCAGCACATGGAAGATATAATGGAAGAATTTCAGAATTATGGTACCTGTTTTTAGCCTTTTAAACAATGTGACTGTTACATCTTTGTCACTGGATTTCTGAGACTGGGAGACAGTGCCAATCATTAGAATTAAGATTAGAATAATTAAATTCAAGATTAGTACAGTTGTAGTCAGCCAATGTAGCAGTCTCCTAGACCAAAGGCTTGTGTGCTATTAGTGATCTGAGTTTGACTAAAGGATCTCTCAGCAAAATTCTCTGATGTAACTAGAATTGCTCAACAACAGAAAATGTAATACCTTTGCAACTTTAAGAATAGCCCAGGACCAGATTTTAATGTTTAAGACAAAGGAACAAACACACACACACACACACACACACACACACATCACACACAGACACACACAGACACAGACACACACACACACATGCTCATCAGTTCTCGATAAAACAGAATCTAGAGATGAAACCAAAAACATCCTGTGATCACTCTGCACTGAGTCATGGCCTTCTCCTTAAGAAGACAAACGTGTCTCTACAGGGCTTTGCTGACTTTAGACACTTTGTCCAGATTAAGATTTATACCTGGGTCTATCTAGGCCTAGTTTATTATTTGCTCATATTCTTACTATTTAATTCACTGTCTTACTGAAACTTGACAAGGAACTTAGATATCCACCCTGAAAGAAAGCACAGGAAGTCTCAGACCAAAGCCACTTTCCACATGATGCTTAGGGAAATATTTTAATTAACTTCAGAAAGCAGCATAATTAAAGATAAAGCCCATATTTCATATAGTATGGAACAACAAGGAAGTCATCCACACATTTTCTCCTTCCCACATAATATTAATTAAAATTATCAGTGGACTTCACAAGAATTCAAACCACTGTTCACAATCACGACCCTCTGATAACACAGAACACCTTTAACTTAAGTCTTTTAACAAACTCCCTGAACACCAAAGCTTTTCCTACAGACATCCCTGCCTTCCTACAGTTCCATACATATTTTGGACATTTCCAATCAAATCAATACAGCTGTTCACAGTGTAAAGTTAAGACTGAAAGCAACTCTTATAAAATACAGCAAAATTCCTGATCCTTCTTACAACATTTCTCAGATCATGATTGTTAAATGTGGTTACAGTTTGGATTCTAAGGAGTTTTCTTTCCAGGGTTGTTTCCTGGCCTTTCTAAGATCTCATGCTTTACCTCTGTTGCTCAGCATCACTGCCAGTAAAATACAGGTTATTTTGCAATCTCCTAAAGGTACAAGACAGGTAATTATTACTGAGTGAACACCAGGAAAAAGCAAAGACTTTTGGGTTAACTGATTTGGCAACAAAAGTCAGGATACTGTGTTGTTTAGTCTCTATTCAGACCTCACAGCAAATATGATAATGCTTGATCTGTATTTTATTACATACTGGTGTGTCCCAAATCATTCATCAGGGCTACGAAGGCTTTCTAGTCAGTTCAAAGCTGCTTCTCTTGGCATGTATATACTGGACTCACATTTGAGCTAGACATTGGATAAGATTCCTTTCCCGTACTCATCATTCCAATTGGCATGGTCCTGTCAAAAGTCTAACAGCATCTCCTGGTTTTTTCCTGTAGGCCTAGTTCTTAGAGCAATGGGACTTTGTGAGATTAATTTTTATTTTCCTTTTTCTTTTTTTTTTTTCCTTTTAAAAAGACAGAAGAGGAACACTTCAGTTCAGTGCTTTTTCTGCTTTCATATGGTGCTCTACAGGCACAAAGACAAAATCTTAATGAAAGCTGAGATGATAAATAGCTGTGGGAACTAGGCTTAAGACAAACAACCAATATAGTGAGAATGTGTTGAACATGAAGCTTTGGTAATTCTGCCTGTGCTGTAATTTGTAATTTTTATTATCCTCCAAAACCCAGTTTCATGTTTCTTCCAATAAAATCAAGTTAATAAACTGCATTTTTAATTTCAACTGACCTTCTACACTTCAGTTTTATTTTCAGAGCTTAGTTACAGATAGGAAGAAGGTCACATTATTATTTCTGCTGCCCAGGGAATGAATATTCATAATTCATAGATTTCTTTCCTATGTTCCAATATTTCTTTTGGGTCAAACCCAAAATTATTTAGCAAGTTTTTCCTAAACACTTAAACCCATTCTAATTGCCTTTTTTTTTTTTACATTTTCAATTTGTCTAGAGGGAAAAGATCTCATAACTGATAGACCATTTTCATAGTGAGAGACAGAAGTTCAAATTCATTCTCTGCCGGATTTGTAACAGAGATTCTCAGCTCCTTTCTGCACCAGGGACTTAAACCACCAAATTCACTGCTTACTTTCACTCTCCCACTTTATAGCCAAATTAAATTTTTATTCATGTTCCTTTAGGGAAAAATTTTCAGTGAAACAGATGTAGAAGGGTACAGAAATAAGTACTAGTTTGGGAAAATAAATTCAGAACTTCCTGAATATTTTTTTACCTCAGAGCTTTCCGTATTTTAGCAGCTCATAGCACGGGCTTTTTTCCCCCCTTTTTCTTTTTTTCTTTTTAAATAAATATGAAACATTTTAAAATCACTTATAAATCCACATTATGTGACTTTCAAACCTTTATATCCTTTAGCTGAAGACTGTTTAGATATTTTTTCCCAAGTGCACTTCACTGTGATCCATTAATACAGGACTCCAATGAGCCACTGAAATAAAACATTGCAAGGTGCAGGCTCTCTGCTGGAGCTGTCCTGGGGCTCACTCTTGGCACTTCAGCTTTGTGATCAGCAGGATTAATGTCAAACAGAGCTCAGTGAGGCACGAGCATTAACCAAAACCTGGAAGAGCACTGGGCATAGCTATTCCACCCATCCCAGAGGATGCTGAGTTTGACCTCCAAAACTAAAACAAACATTTAGTGGTGCTTTTCCTGCGACACTGCATAGAGCCAAGACATTTGCCTAAGCATGTCTTTTGTGTTCAAAAATGTTCTTACTGTTCCCAAGAGCTTTCCCACCTAATAAGACGTTATAGATATGAAGGGTCATTTTCATGATCGGCAAAATGTAAAACTGGAGGGATAAAGGTCCTTGAAGCTGCTTGGATGAACGAACCTGTACTGACCTCCGATGGCTGGGAATGTGCATGAAACACGGTCCTGCAATTATTTCTGCTTCCTTAGGAGCTCCAGCTCTCTAATTAAAGGAATGTTGACGTGACAAGAAGGAAGCATTTTTGAGGTGGAAACCAAATGGTTATAGGGGAGTCCTGGGATTATTTTTGCTTTGCATCACTGTTCTCCTTCAAAAGCATGGTGAATACGTATTACCAAGTGTTTGCAAAAAAAAAAAAAAAAGTTATTTTCAGCGGGAAGTCACTTCTTCTGTCCCTCGGTTGTTTGGAAATTTCACAAGAAGGTTTTTCTTAAAAAAATTGTCCACCTTATTTCTTTTTAGTAAATGGTTTTATAGGGCAGAAAACAAAAACACATGAGCATGAAAAAAACTACTGTCACAATTTCCATGGCTGCTGAGCTCACAACACAGCAGAGAAGACCCAGTCACTAGGGCTGCTAAGCCAGGAGAAACACTTGTACTTGAATCACTGTCAGGATGGTAGAAACTACCTTCTGATCTTTGGAATGGGCCCACCTGGGCCACCAAAAAGGGCAGGGGGGCAAGGGAGAAACTGATTTCTTTATGTCAAGGTTTTTCCCTTGTGTTTGTCCCTGAGACAAACTCTGAAAATTTCTAGATCTTTACCCTTTGCCCCTCCTTTAAGGAGTCTTATAGGCAGCAACTTTCCAGAGTGAGACTATGCGCTAAGAAATATCTGAAATAATCCAGTGTAATTTCTTTAAGAGTAGTCAGGAAATTCTAGGTGCAGTGGGAAAGAAGAAAATAATTTTTTTTTTCACTGATATACAGACTTTTTTTCCTTTTTACAGTGAAATGAAGAAGATGAGTGGCACAGGAATAGGGTTGAAATCCTCACCTATTAATTCAGAGAAGAGAAACAATTAAATAAGAATCATGGGAAATGGATTTTGTCTATTTAAGTGCAGGAAACCAGCAAATCTCAGGCTGCCACTCTGAGGTGGAAGGATAAATTGTGCAGAGATACCAAATGCAGGTCCTAAGTTAATCACATCTGCTTCAGTGGAGAACAGGTGGCAGTGACACAGGAAGCCCCCAGCTTTAACTTCAATAGTGACTAAACACTTTAAAAGTGACTAAATCTGAGCAGGTACATCTGGGAAGGAGAACAGCAGAATGCCAGATATATGCATCAAATTGAAATATTTAAGTGAGTAACAACCAGGAAATGAAGGAACAATGTTTGCCTATTGGAGGAGAGAAATTATTTCCAAGGCAGAAATTCTACTATCAGTGTTAGGACCTCCATACCAGCACAAATTAGGAATTCTGCAGCTAAAATAATGCATTCATTGCTCAAGATGCTGTGTTTAGCTGGGGTAATTAGCACACACCAGGCTGGATTTTGTTTTTGTTTTTGTTTTTTGTTTTAGACAAAACAAACCAAAACAAAAGCAGCAATGTCAGAATACTTGAGTTTCATTGTGAGATATGTCAGCTTTAGGCAGATGCATAGCACTGATCTTATAAACAGAAGTGTCTTGCTTTCACTATGCTTTACCACAGGAAAACAAAGGTGTATTAGTTACCCTGAGGTAAAAGAAAGGAAGAAAGAAGGAAAAAAAAGCTTCTTCAGCCCTAGTGACAAGTGGTCAGTTTAATTTATTGTTAGATAAGCAGAAAGGCTGTGTCTAGATAGGGATACCGCACTGGCCTCACAAACCTAGCCTGAGGCAAGCACCTGAGGTGTCACCTTCCCCTTCTGTATTTGTAGTGACATAGTCCGCACTTGTTAGCCTGCTCTAACAAGCTCATCTGTCTTGAGCAACGAAGGTAAAACCATCTTATCTTGATTTTGGGGTCAAAGGCAAAGCTTGGAGAAAGTTATTAACAGAATCAAACACATTCGGAGTTCCTGGGAAACCATTCCATTCTATTAAAGAAATTGGTTTTGTTTTGCTCCCAAATTTCTAAGGGTTTTTCTTTAGCCTTCAGTGAACATAAAGCACTCATCACCATGTCTGTTGAGGCTGTTCTACCTTTCCCTTGCCTTCAACAAAAACCTATAAATCAATTCCCATATCCCACTCCAGATTCTTCGGAGAGTGGCATTATTTATGCAGGATGAAAGTTGTAACTTTCACTGGCATTAAGAGTTGTACCTTCCACTTCCCCAGAACCTTCTGGAAGTGAAAATCCCCAGAGAGCAGCAGTCAGCAATTTCAAAACCAGGTCATTTAAATTAAAGGGAAAAAATCCAGACTTTATAGATTAAAATGGAGGCAAAGTAATGAAATTCATATTAAATATAACAAAATCAGAACCAGCCTAGGCCTTTTTTTTGTCACAATTTGCTGATGAAGCAAAGGTAAAGCCTTACCTAGTAGAAAGGCCAGCTTCTCAAATCTAGCACACAATCTGTCAGGCATCTCCCCTGAAACTGTATAACCTTTTTCTTCCATCCTTTCAGGGGCCTTGTGCACAGATTAGAGGACTCTATTAGCAAGTGGGATGTGAGGAATATTCCTGTTCTAATAGTTGCATACACAGAGGCTGGAATGCCTTTCCAACTGAATTGTCCATTGAGTTTGGACTGAGAACACAAGATTCACCTCCTGTACATATTGAGAACATTTTTGTGCACTAAGGGTATATTGTCACGTCAAAGAATAATTTTAAACCTCTGCTAGGAAGTGGATAATTAACAAATAATAAATTTTTCCTATCCAACTTTAAGCTCTCAGCTATCAGCTGTAGGGGTGTTAAAAAGCTGGCCTACCCCAGTTGGTGCCCTTGTCCTCCCAGCTCTCTCAGTTCAGCATTAGCTGAATCTAATTTACAACAGAATATTGATCTCCTGTGATAAATGCATCACAACCAGAAGCTGTCACAAGCCAAGCCAAATTATTGAAGGGGGGTGTGAGGGGTGGAAAAGACCACAAAGATCCACAATATGAGACATGGTCATCACATGGAATGCAGTGGTCAAATCCTCACTGTTTGCAAACAATTTGCAGATCTCCACCAAAACAATCACGGGTGTCAAATGCTCCCAAAGAATGTGTGCTGCAGAATTCAGCTAACAGATCATTAGTGCAGTTCAACCAGTACAGCCTTTTGCTCCATTACTTAGCATCATCAGTTATTTGGGTCCCTTTCTTATGGTTCCGACACCCTTGCTGCTTGGCCTTTCTCTTTTACAACCAGTGATTTCACTGATATGTGAAGAACTTAGAGAAAAAAAAAAACCCCAAAATAATTTACACCCATTTAAAATTACATTAGAATTAACAAGTGACCATTTATTTCACTCTAAATTTTACTGAAATTCAATCTATCTGTGCTTAGAAATGTATAGGGTGTGATTTTCAATAGTGGCTCTTCTTTTTTTTTCTAGCTTGAAGTGTAATTGGCCTCAGCAGAGACAAAAAAAAGAAAGAAAAAACAAAAGGAAAAAAAGAAAGCTGCAGCCAGATAAGAACACTGATAAAGTTTTCATTGAATTTGCTGTGGTTTGGAGCTTAATCCTGAGTACCAGCACACAGCTGCATTGGCTAGTGACAGCAGCAATACGTGAGGGGCTCACAAAATCCCTGCCCAAACACACAGCACCACAGTACCATATCAAAAGCTTTCTTTCGTGTTATTGTCACTTGAAAGAGAGATAACCTGCTCAATCATTACACTGTGGAAAGAGGGAGAACCAGTATATCCACTATTTTCTCTCTATCTAATAAAAAAATCTGGAGACAGAGAGCAGAGTGAAGTTACCTCTTTTTTATTGGGAATTGAACCTACCTAAATGGTCCCCGATCCAGGAAAGAAACAAAATCAGTTCAAAATGGAAGCCTAGGGGAGTATCTCAGATGGGAAAGAAGATGTGCTGGTCAGTCCAGCACAAATGGCAATGGTGTGTGATTGGTCTCATTTATCAAATGGTAAATCTATGTCAGGAGATCTGGGACAATCAAAGACCCAGTCATTGACTGTTTCATTTAATGATCTCTACGGTGGAAAAGGGTTTTAATAAAAGCCAGCATCCTACAAAACATAAGGATCCAAGACATCAAGCCCAAGGACGAGCAAGTCACTGCCACACATTTGGAGATCAACTGAGCATTTGCTGTCCCCAAGGAGTGGATCAGTGCTGAATCCATCACCTTTGATAATACCTGGTGATGCCTTATCCTGGTGTTATGAAAATGAAGCCAGACATGGTTAGAGGGTTGGGGGTCGTTACCTCGGTATTTTAATCAGGATCCCATTTGATGCATCCACTTCAACCAGGTGACAGCGTGGCAATGCACACCCCCCCGTCAATCACCTACACAAGTTATAGACTTTACACATCAGCATATCTAACAAGGAGCCCAGTAATGGGGCTGGGGTGGGCTAACCCCTAGTTACAGAATCTGTCCTGCTCGGAGACCTTGGCTTCCTGAGATAGTAGGAATGTTTGGTCTCCCTGGCTCTGCAGTTCTGGGGTGTTTAGTCTCAGGGCCTGCAGGACACTTACAAAACACTAAGCACTAAACTAAGTGAAGGGTCACAACTATGCATTCTAATACTTGTGGATACACAGAACTGTGTAAAAACTATATAAAAGAAAAGGAAAACACCATTCTGGCATCACTGGCCATGTAGACCTGCAGTGCAGAATTGCTACTTGGGAAGAGATGCAGAAATGCTCTGTCCAACCAGTAATGTGCTGATGACAGAGCCTTTCCTGCATCCCAGATGTCCAGGACTCATTTTCACAGGCATACATTTCCTTCTCTGTGGGCTGCTGCTGCCCAGCCTGAATTTAAACTGCCCACAAACACCACCTGCCCTTGCAGTGAGCACTGAGCTCACTCCTGCCTGGGCTGCAGGCAGCCTGCCCTGGGACTGGGGACCAGAAAGGTTTCTGCACAAGCCAACAGATGGCTGTCTTGCTTTTCTTTCCATTAACAGCCTCATTTGCTTCAGAGAAACAACTGTCACTGCTCTCTGGAATCTATTTCCCATCAGGATTCTGCAGGATTTTGAAAAAAGAAGGAATAAGAAAGTCTCTAAACCATTCTACCTGGTATATGGAGAAATTTTTAACTATGACTTTAGTGCTGTACTGTTTAAATATGTGACTGCTGTACTAAACGTTCATTTTTTTCTTATTAGGCCCTATCAATTACTATGCCACAATTAAAAAAAAATATTTAAACCTTTTCAGTCTATCTATAGTCAGAAAAATTAAAAATCATCACCCAGCATAACTAGGGAAGAGTGCCTGCTCAATACTACCTAGGAAATCAGAAAAATGACCCAGTAGTTCTGCCTGGCCTTCAGAATCTCTAAGTCAGCAATTATTTATAAAGCCTAGCAGACTTGGCTGAATACCACAAAAAATAGTGAATAATTTTGTCATAAGCACTGTCAGCTCTTTCAGTTATTATTTGTGGCTTATTATTAGCAACTGCATATGCATATCTGTGTGACAAATGTTTTTTTGCCCTGAAGATGTTTATGAATCCTAAATACTTTGCAAATAGTCAGTGAATAATTATTCATGTTGAAATGTAATATTGCAAGTCATTATGGGTTAGATCTTTTTGGTGATTTTCTCATTTTAAGACTAAATTATCTAATCATAGTGTAGAAACAGAAGACTTGAGTAAGCAGGCAAATCAAATGCTTGAAAAAAATGATCAGATTCTTAAAGAACTAGTAGCAGGGGATTCATAAAAAGCCCTTGTAAAAATTACTTTTTTTCTTAAGTGAAAAAAATTAGAATTTTTGAGCAATTAACACATTCATAGAAAACCCGATCAGTTAAGAAACAGAAGAAAAAACATTAGTTCAGTAGTTCATCAAGAATAACTTTGAACACTTCTAGTCCATAATGGACTTAAAGATTTACAATAAATCACCATTTTCAGAGTGAAATTCCCAATCTACATAGAAAAAGTTTTAAATTTACTATTCTAGGATAAAATCTAGAATCCTGATAAAAATGTTTCTGGCTCAGCAATTAAGAGAACAGAAATGCTCTCATATGACTAACACACCAAATAAATTAATAACTCCTCCAAACAGATGTTGAAAGGAATTTATAGCTCAAGCTTGCCCAGGTAATCATCTAAACAAATATGCTTGGTAATTAGCATTACCACTGCTGATGTCAAAAGAGAAAGGAAAAGCTGAACTTACCAAATACAATTTTTGCTGTTCCTTACTTCCCTTAACACACCATTTCTTAGTATGCAGTTGCTGGGCTTACAAAACTGGGCTTCCAGAGGAAAGAGAACAATGATATTTAAGCAAAAGGTTTATTTTCTGTCTTAAGAGAAAAAAAAAATTTACAGTTACTTACTCTGGGGAGAGTTCACATGGTTTCAAATACTCATGTTGGCTTTTCCCTCAGTCTTGGAAAGGGTCCTTTTTTGACATGGTAGAGGTCAAACATGAACATGAGGCCAGAATCAGAGGAAGAGACAGATGATGATTTTGTAGAATGTCTTTCTGTGGAGTTTTTCACCAGAGTCCAATCTCCCGAAGTTGCCAAAGATTGTGAGGATGACGGTCAGTACATTCATAAGCTGGGGAACAAGAGCAGGCAGAACACCAGGGGTGTGACACCCACTACACTCATGGTACTCCTGGGGTCTTTTTGGTCCCTTCCACCATGACATTTCATGCTGTAACAATGCTTGGACACAGGAGAGTGAATAATAAACTCACATTTCTTCTGCAAAAGAACACAATCTTGTCTTTACTGTGGTGTATTTTTTGAAAGCAAATACTGCACAGCAGGTTTGTAATCTGCAGTAATCAAAGGGTAAGTATTTTTGTTTAGCATTAAAAGGAAAACAATGGCCAGGTTTGTTTATTTTTTCCCTGGAAAAATATGTAGCCCCCATTTATAAGACAGCAGAATGTATTAAGGAGCAGTATATCTGTGAAGTGAACAACCACAGGTGAATTGTTCCTGGCCTAGTAGTTGATACAGCTCGTGGTCTAAGGGAAAGTTTTATGGGTTACACAGTGAGGACTCACCAGGCAGACACCAACACCATCTCTGCTATTTTATTTTCTTTTCTCTTAGCAACTCTTAAAATCCATGGTCTCATTATCTTGCATACAGCAGATAGATTATCTTACATACAACATGCTCTTTCTTGTAAGACTTATTTATTTACACAGAAGAGAGTTTTCCAGAGTCAGGATATTGGGAATTGTCCAGATTGCTGGGTCTGCTGAAGCTTCACCACTTCTCAGACACTCATCTCCATGAACAACTACAGCCAAGTCTTCTTAACACTCTCCAAAGTTTGCTTGGCATTTAGATGAAACTTAAAATCCCTAGCAGCCAAAAATAACTTGTGGCATTGGCAGTAGAGAAAAGTAACATCCTGCAAGTCTTCCCTGTGAGTGTACTGGAGAGGGCACTGTGGAATATTACCAAAACCCCTGGCAATATGAGTACCTTTTCATTCCAGTCTTGATGGACATTATCCACAGCTTCTGCTAAGCAGGCTGCATTTCATATTTACAGCTAATGCATTAATAAGAGAGCTATCAAACCTTTTCTTGTTACTTTGACTTGTTTTCACATCACTTTAGCTAAAAGTGGCGATTCTTCCCTGGAGTCTCCATCCCTTCTTTTACCAAAATCTCTTCTGCTTCAGAATATTGTAACTTTTTATGTTTCTGAGTTGAAACTAGTGAGACCTGCTGGCCTGCAAGTGAGCAGAACAGCACTACTTTTCTAGCTGTGGACAGAACATCTCATCCTATGGCAAAGTCTTTAAGAAAGTGCTCATCACATCCAGAGCTCTTGAGTTTCTGCAGGCACTCACTCCCCTGCCCAGGAATAAACTCTCCTATTAGAAAATTTTTCAGTTTCTGGTGTGGGGGATGCACAGACTGCATTCCTTGTCTTCCTCATCATGATTTAGCTGCATCAACAACCCAGTGTCACTGGAGCTGACTTAAAAGACACAAGAGGGGCAATTGTGCTTTGACTTCATGTCTGCACTCTTATCCCCGTGTTCATTTTAGGAGTGTTGATAAGATTAGTTGCTATGAATAGATTTTTCTCTATGTGTACTTATGCTTGGCTATTTCACATTAACTGGCAAACCACAGGAATCTCATTCCTGGATAAAAAATGGTCTTGGAAGATTCTCATGGTGCCCACAATCCAGTAGGTCTCTTCAGCAATACCTAAATGAATGAAGATTGCAGAAATTGTGTAGCAGAGGGTTTGTGTGAAAGAGATCAAAAGTGTTGTCACAGGAATGAGGTAATTTAGGGGTGCAGGAAGATCCCAAACATCTACACCCAGTTAGGTTAATCTCTTAAAACACTTATCCTTCCTTAAGCAGGGGAACTATTCTGGATTTATGCTTTCATACACTTCAGGAGAGAAGAATATTTATCCTGGAGGAACCACTTACTGAAGTAACAACACAGCTGGAGAAAACATCCTGTTTTTCTAAATCAAGTGTGTTCATAAAAATATCTTTCAGCAAGTCGTACTTCATGGAATGATACTGATATTTAAAAACTCAAATGTTTCATATGCTTAAAAAAAAAAGTGAGAAAAATGTATGGAAGTAAAAAATCCAGTATTATCTTGAGGTTGGAGACAATAATAATATTTTTCTTCTTCTTTTTCATTAATATTTGTCTTCTTTTACTATAATGTGCTTACTAAAATACTAATTAAAAATTATTATGAATACCTCTCTCCATTCAGCCACTTACTGAAAAATTTTATGAATAAGCATTCTCAGTTTCCTGACTCAGACAGCGAACTGTCAAGGAAAAACTTAAATCTAACAGGTGCTTGTACATATTCAGCCTAATGTTAAGAGTCAAAATTACCCCCACAGAAGTAAAACAAAAATGTTTCCAGAAGATAGAAGTTCCATGGTCTCCATCACAACCAGCAGTCTTTAATCCCTTTTAAAAGAGATCTGATTAAAAATAAATCCAGAGATATCCCTAGCTGGAAACTGAGACACACTGCTGGAGAAGCTTATTCACTCTATCAATATAAAATCAGCAGTTTCTTGTCGTGTTAATGTTGACTGTGTTCTCTTCTTCTCAAGTCAGTGATAAAGTACATATTGACTGCAATGGAGCAGAACTGACCAGGCTATGGCACTGCCTGTTAGGAAATACCACTTAGGTAGGTAATAAAACAACAAAGAATTAGGACAAAGAAGGTCTAGATTCATCCCATACCTCTTAAAGTTCCTGTGTGAGTGAAAAAACCTAAAAGGCATGCCATATCTCTGTATCAGATCAGTTCTCAGATCAAAACCAGGGCAAAGAAACATTCAATTTCTTCACTTCTAGTCTTAGTCTAAAAGGAGTAAAGAAGATTTATCTCCATCTCTTACTATCTTAACACCATATTTGTAGAAACATGGAATCACAGAATGGTTTATGTTGGGAGGGACCTTAAAGATCATCTGGTTCCAATCCTTTGCTATGAGCAGGGACTCTTTGCCCTGGACCAGGTGGCTCAGAGCTCCATCCAACCCAGCCTTGAACACTGAAAACCTGATCCAGTGCCTCAACAACCCTACAGTAAAGGATTTCTTCTGTATATCTAGCTTATATCTCCCCTTTCAGTTTCAGGAACCCATTACTCCTTGTTCCTCTGGAGTCCCTCTCTGGCTTATTTGCAGGCCCTCTTCAGATGCTCAAAGGCTGCTCTGAGGTTTTCACAGAACTTTCTCTTCTTGAGGCTGAACAACCCCAACTTCCTCAGCCTGTCCATATCAGTGAAGCTCTCTTGCATGCACTGAACCCCTCAGCCTAAAACTGCTGAGACTGACACCGAGCAAAGGGTTGTTTGAGCTCCTGGGAACAGGGCAGCTGTGGGACATGTTGCTCTGGGAGCCACCTCATCATGACCATTGGCACAGAGGCCCAAATTTAAGCACCTGTGAAGCAGATGCAGCTGAGCTGCACCAGCAGAGAGTTTTGAACAGGCTGCTGCAGTTTTCCAGTAAAGCAGCTCGGGTGTCTCTGCTCTGTGCTGTGGCACTAATGTTTCCTTTGTTACAGGCAGCTCATCTCTCTCTCTCCCCAAGTGCAAATGTCTTACAAGTCAATTCTGTGCTTAATGCAAGCTGACAAAAGGAGGTTTATGTACTGTTCAACAAGAGCACTGCCACTCACTCGAACAGAAGATAGTTCAAGGGCAGCCTGCTCCTATGTGACACAACTACTGCTCTGCCAAACTTGCAGTGGTAATGCTGTTTTTTGCTTTGAGTCCCTCAGATAGACTGTTATCTTCTCTCTTGTGGCAGATGTGCAGATTAATCGCTATCTCAGCCTGCAGTGGTCCAGCTAATTTAAACACAGATGCACTGCGGAGAGTACAGAGCCTGGAGGAAGAGGGAGGGGAAAGCTGGTGTGCTTTGAAGGAAGCACAGCCTTCTAATATCTACAAAAAAAACTGAACAAGAAATAGATAAAACTAAATTAGCGATCTATTAAATATAAATTAATGACATCTGCAAATTAAACTAAATCTAAGATAATCACTCTAATAGCAGGGTCTCTGGTGAGAGTTAGTCCTTAATTTTTTTCTTGTATTTGATGAAGGCATCTATTAATTAAAAATATTTATACAAGGTAGAAGCTTGACAGGAATACTCTGTGCAGCTGTTCTTAAGGGAGCTGCTTCTGTTAATCAGCTATTTTGGAAGAAAATGCCTCTAGCCTATGCAATGAAGGCAAGATGGTACTTCAATAAATCATATTAAAGGCCTGTGCTTTCTAAATAGTCTCTGCAGCTAGAATTGGATGAAATAGGCTGCTTTCCACAGATGATATAATACCCTTTCCTTTCCATTGTTTAGTTAGCTTGTACTGAAAAGAAACCTTCATCTTATCCTCCTCCGTTTTTACCCCTCTTTTATTGCTAACATTTTATTGAATTGTTGCATACCAAAGAACAAAAGAAGATGATCTGATATGTATGAATGTATTGTACAAATGAGGAGGACAAAGCTAAACACACATTCAATAACAGGTATGAAAATATTATCAGACATTGAGGCAGGGACAAACCAAGACTGTGTCATTAATGAGGCTATTCAAAGTAATTTTGATGAAGTTATGATTCTATTGTCATCCAGAACTGAGAAGGAATCACTTACCATTTGAAAAAAGAATTGTTAATCATTATGCAGCTCTCTGGGACACTAACTCTTTCAGGATTTTCTTCTTTGCCTCCTGTCCCCCCCTTTTTTCTATTATCTTTTCCCTCTCTCATCTTTTCTCTGCTATAAAAACAGAGAGGATTAGAAGTTGTCCCCGACAATGTTCCACTGTAAGGTTGTTAGTTTTGTCTTTTAGCATTTATTAGTTTGAACTCTGTATGAGACACCTCTTGGCTGATGAGAATAAATCAACAGGAAGGTCACACGTGGGTCGGTATTGTACTCCTGCCTTTTTAAGCCTGTTGGGAACTCACTGCTTTGATATACAGGAATAAATTCTGGAAAGAGGGCAAACCAGGCTGTTCAACACTATTTCATTATGTGAATTATGTCTGAATTGTGTAGGCTCCTTGAAGAAAAGTTAGGATTAAAGTCCTACTGCTTATTTTGTCATAATTAACTCAGGCTGTTGAGGACAGGAGTCTCGGGTCATGTCACTGGCTTACCAACCCCTTGTTCAGCTCACCTACCACAACTTTTGTGATACTGCACAGAGAGAAACGTTCACTGCAAAAGGGCACTCAGAGAACTAAACAGGGGAGGTGATGTATGAATGCAGCTTTTCCAAAGCTCTGATGAAAAGGCCTGGCTGTGCAGTCCATCATGCTTGCTAAGTCAAGGATGGGTGGCATAAAAGCAAGTGATGAATGTGTTAAATTGCTCAAAATGGATCGGGGGGGCAGCCTCGGGCTTGGACTTAATGATTTCTTTTGATTATGATATTGCTATGGTAAAACACTGTGGCCAGCCAAGTGGGAACAACAGAGCCCTCTCACTCTTTCAATCCACGAGACAGAGCTGAAGTGAACTCTGGAGTAAAGAACATTTCTTTTAGAGAAGGGAAATAAAATAAAACACATTTTAGTTTGGCACACAACTCGATATACATCATGGCTCATGAGAATGGCCAGTTCCCCACGCCCTTTACAAACTATGGCTGGGCTTTACAAGATCTGTTTCTCAGCACCACTGTCCATTTCTTTAACACTGCAATATATCCATAGGGCCATCTCCTCAGGAATGGAACACTAAATCAATTCCCACTTTGGGATGGGAGGGAAAGGGATGCAGCCCTCCCAAATCTAAAAGACTTTCTCACCCACCAGTCAGCTCCACACTCCCTGCCCTATCCCAAGAAGGCACATGAAAGGAGAATTCAGAACTGAGGAGGGCAGAAGGAGGGAGCAAGGGCTGTTGTGCTCCAGTCCCTGTCCTAAGTCTTGCTTATACATTTTGGTTAAATATAGCTAAGTATCTTGGACTTTTCTCATTTTCTCAAGTGCCCAGAAAAAAATGTTCCTCCTTCCCTCCTTTCTTCTGTATGACCCCCATAACCTTGGTATTTTAAAAAATTATATTTTTTCTATTATTAAAGATACATACTATTGATACATTCACAACATTATGCATCTGTGGCCAGTTATATCTCCTCTTCCCTTCATTGGTAAAAGATACATTTAGACACTTATCTCTGTGTTTTTTAAAAATCAGATTGGGTGTTTGAGGAAATATTTCTTTTTCTTATGCTATTTTTTTCACCCATCCTTGCAACTTGGAACTTCAGCCAATGCCAAAGTCAAAGCACAGCCAGAACATCTTTTCATGTTTTAAGTGAAACCATTAAGAGTTGGAAGTTAAATTCATTATTTTCAAAGCTCATGACAAAGCTTCTACTATATTCAGTGAATATAACAGTTTTGCAGGTTATTTCAATATATGAAGCGACAAATGTTACAGTGCAGTCTACTGTAATTTTATTTAAGTGTAATGAACATTCAAATTACAGGTAGTTATAAAAGTCCTCCATTTCTAACCCAGGAGGACAGTTTCAAATGTTGGTGAATCAGACTCCTTTTTCCGTAAACTCATCCATATTCCAATTCCAGTTTTACAGGTGCCATATGTGCTGGCATGGTAGAAATATATATTTTGCAGCTTCAAGAGACTATTCCAGTAATAATCAATTAAGAACTCCCAAACTTTTAGCATTTGCCCATCATTAAGGTGCAGCATAAATTGGCCTATTCCCCAGGCCCTTCATTCAATAATAAATTCTGATGATACCTGCACATTAAGCAGCAAAGAAAAAATAGATAATAGGAAAACTATGAATCATCATTCTGTCTCTAAGTGTTAGTGAACTGGCACTATTAATGTTTTTTTTTCATTTCCATTGATGCTTGCCATGCTGCATGCAACATGCAGTGCCAGCTCAGCAGCTCATGTAATTTGTCATTTTTCTGACAAAGTTAATGGATCTGTGTACGTTTTTCCCCCAGGTGAGAATGTGACCCAACATTTAGACATGACATTGCTTTGATAAACTTTGATAAAGAGGATGGTGGCATGACAGGCAAAAGTCTCATTGTGAAGGAAGAAACAAAGATGACTGTAGTCTGTCAGCCCAGGTGAAAGAAGAGGGGCTGAGGCACAGAATAATAGCGATAAGTAGCAGAATTTTATTTCACTACCTAGAGAAGATCTGAGGGGCTTTGCTGGCCATTTTACAACTCTTTCCCTTGACTTGTTTACTGATGGAAACGTTTGCCAAGGAACTTTGGAAAAATAGTGACATATGAACAATCTGTTGTGGCATATTGTAGTGGTGGTGTTTGTGCTGCTATAGTTACTAAGATTTTAGCATTTTTGTAATTTGTCTTGAAAAAACTGGAATTTGGCATGAAGTTTTCGGGTACCTCTGTGTCCAAGTCAGATGGTTTTCATATTTTTTGTTACATTTCTTATGTGAAGAAAAGCCTGAAGATATGCTGTGTCAAGGAAAAGGGAAAAGTGTGCTCAGATGAGGAAAGAAGCAGAAGGTGGGAAAAAACCCAAATGCTTTGCAAGATGAGAAGAAACAGGTGCAATCTTCTTTTCAAGGTGAGAAGAGTATTTACAGGATACTCACAGGTCTTAAGTAACTGCAAAATTAATCAGATTATGCCAAAAATCCCTCGGGATTTTAAAATTTTGTTTGATTTCTGGTCTGACACTAACACTGTAAGGTTGGTTTTCACTGCATGATGAGCCTAGAGCAGAGCCTCATGTTCAAGTACTTGTAAGTTCCACATGGCTTGCTGTGGAGGGACACAGAACCACCCACCCAAAATGTGGTGGTACAAGCAAACATCTGTTAGAAAGAAGTCTAGAGAGGAACTGAAGAACAGAAAAAGAGGAAAAAGGGAACAAAAGCCAACAAAATTATTGATGACTAATCAAACAATAAGAAGAGAAAATATCATACCAAAGTCAGTCATGAGGGAAGCTGGGAAATGATAAGTGTGGTCAAAATACTGGTGTGTGTTATTCCATTTGGGAACCCCTCCCGTCACATTCTAGGGCTCTGTACTTCCCATTACTGCTGAGTGCATAGGAAACACTAATTTTCTCCAGAGGTAGAATACTCTGTCTCCCTCTCCCCAAAGCACAGCCCACACAGAAGATCCTGTGCTCCTGTCCGGCATCATCCTAAACACACAGAAAATCTTACCTGGCACATGTTAGATTAATAAGGCACTTAACAAGTGTTATGGAAGTCTTCACTGCTTGAACATCATGTCTTATCACTGTTCTGCAACAATTTTCTTGACAATTTGGACTTTCCAGAGGTCTTTCTGAGGAAGAAGGATGCTGAAAGAAGAGCATTACAGTGCTGTTAAGGAACCTATTAGCTATCATGCTTGTTATTTACATCATGGTGAAGACAATATATGGATAATTCTGTTTGCTTGTAGCATTTTGCCTTTCACAGTACTTTAGCAGGTGGATGCACAGAAAAGTTGACTATAGCAGCATCAAATTAACTGAAAAATACAGTGTATGTTTAACCAGCAGAATTGATTAACTAAGGAAAATACAGCGAGAGGTTTGTGTGATTAAGTGGGATCGGACATGAACATGTATTATGAGATATAACCTACCAACATTTGTATGGGAAGAATAATAATCCTGTATTACATTACCTGAAATATTCACATTCATATATTGATTATCCAAGATACCAATGCATACATTAGAAACAATTATGAGCCAAAAGAACAATGGCTAGCCCAGAGCTCACTGAAGGTTATTGGAAAGAAAATTCCCCTCTGGGAAGTTTATTCCACAATATATCTTCTAATTTACTCTTTAGGAGCTCACAGCAGCCACAGTTGTATACTGGATACCTACTTATAGCCCTCCAGTACTATTCTGCAACAGGACTCCTATGTTCTGATGTTCTTCCCATCAGTCCCTGTCCTGCTGTCTCATACCATGAAACACAAATTACCCATAAAAATGATAATTCTCTTATTAGTTTTAAAGGTCAAATCAAATGATGTAGAAAATATGCAGTGGTGTGACATATCATTTGCATAATTGCCACAAAAACACTGCACTAGAGCTGTGTGAAAAAAAAAATAAATAAAATAAATCAAGCTCCATTCTGAGGGAAAGAGAATCAGCCAGATTTGTGGTGAGAGTAAATGGGGGCAGAGCCACCAACATACAAACACCAGCAACCCAACAGTCCCCACCACATTCAGGTCTGAATATACTCCTTATCCCTCTCACCCAAAGATATAAACATACACTCTGAAAAAGGGAAAATTAGATCTTTGCCACCTATCCTGGATTTTAAACTGATTTGTTTCCAGGTGCAGGATGTTTCTATGTAGCACACTACACTGGACTGAGGGGTGGGGACACAAAGATGACATTGCCAGTCCTACCTGATGTTCCAGGGCACCACATGGGAGCTAATGAGGTGTGAGCAGAGTCAGGGCTATGGCCCTTTGCAGAATTTGCTTTCTCCTTGCCCAGGCTCTCAAATCAAGCAGGTAAAGGACTTCCTTTGGCTTTTGGATGAAAGTACAGTGCCATTCTCTTCCAAGGCTTGCCATAGGTTGTGGATCTGCTTCTCCTCAGGACACAATTAATGTGGGAATAAGCAGGAGCTTCAAATGCATGGGGCACAACACCTCACATCCCAATGGATCCCACAAAAGCCAAAGCAGCAGCCAGTGTGCCTGTATAGGGAAGAATGGAACTCAGTTTTCAGATTAATTAATGAATGGCTAAAAGTGCTCCCTCACAGGAACAGACCCGGGATAAACAGAGTTTGAATCCATTAAAGAAAAACCAAGAAAAACCATTGGGGATACAAACAGGTCATATGGCCAACCCAGGACAGCCCCAAACAGCACACTTGAAACAAAATCTGAGCTGCTCAAAAGCAAGCTTCGGATTTCTTCTAATGCCCTGCTGCTGCTTGACTGCTTGAACAGATTAACATGGTGGCTGGGCTTGGCTTATGATTTTAGAGATATTTTACATGGGAATTAGACTACTCAAAAAAACTGGCAATAAGCTTGACATCTGCCCATTTTTCTGAAAGCTTCTGCCTCCCTAGCACAGCAGTCATTACATCAGCTTTCTGCTTGGTGCATCTGGCAGCCAGCACAATGACATTTATTTCTGAGATGAAAACAGCAAGTTTTCCCCCTTTGTCTCCATGAAGCGTTAACTCCAACTACACAGTGGGTTACTCTGACTCAGTTTATTAGTATATCCTCTTGTATTCTCAATTCTGAATTTATGTGAACTGTGTTAACCATAGATACATCTATTCCCCTTCTTTTAAAAAATTAACTACTACAGTCTTACTCCCCTTTGATTAACTAAGGTTGATCTTACCTTACAATAATTAAGCTGACAATAGGTGTCTAGACATTAGAAAAATGGAGTATGATGTTGAAGAAAAGGTGGGTTTATTACATTATGTCTACATTTTGGATTTATAGCTCAGTTCATTTCATATCATATATATTTATCATCTGTGTTCTTAACAGGACTTTTTAATCAGCAAGAGTAAGAGAGACCACTTATTCATTTGACATATTACAAATTAATAAAAAATGCAATGAATGAGCACCAGAAACCTTGCTGCTTCTGAAGTGCAAACCTCTGTTAGGAAATAGAAGAGCTAAAATTCTTTTAGCTATCAATGGGCATTCATCTAATTCACTTCATATATTAAAGGAATCCCCACAAGGTATCTGTTCAAGGTCAAGTTATTTTACATTTCCATAAAATTAAAAAGAGGAAAAAAAAATAATACAATGACATACTGAAAGAGGGCATTGGGTAATTAGATATGGAACATTTGTGATCCGGGCATTCAGAAAGCTTAAAATTAATTTTAGAAGTGAGCAATACTGCTCACTTTTTTTTTTCCATATCAGATTAACAGCAGCCTCAAAATATGGCTGAGCTGAATTATACAAAAGTCATCATAAAAATAATTTGGCAAATGGCTATCAGAGACAGCACAGGGGGAAAAAATTCAGACAATACTGATCAATCACTACAAAATCCTTAGAGTACTGAAACATTACCAGAAGTTCATGACTATAACAGTTGAGTTAATTTCCTTTTTTTCCTATGCCTTCATAACATTACATATATGTTGATGTGTAGTAAAACTATTAAAACTTAGCAAATAAACAGCCAAATGCCTAATTTTTACTGCTTTATCCCACCTCAACCCAGGCTTTTGCTTTCCCTGCCTGAGTGCTCTACCTTATCTCTGACAGCAGATTAGAAGGGTGAGAGCCACCACCCTTGTTACAATTCCCAGCATAGCCAGCCTGCAGATGTTACAGTGGCAATAATAATAATAATAATAATAATTTAAAAAAAATAATAAATGACAGTCTTAGTGGACACCTCAGGCATGGTAAATATTCTTTGGCATAATGCAGCTGGATGTCAGATGAAATCTGGGCAAACTTTCCTGTGCTGACCATGAACACACTCTGAAGCCTTTTTGGAGGGCCCGTGCTGGGAATGAGGAACTCAGCACTTCTCCCAGCTCATGTGTTTCCCTGCTTTCAGGGTGCCTGGATCATGCTAAAACTATTCTGTTAGACCAGCTATTATTTACCAAGTACTAGATTTAAGTATATCCCTTTTCTTGAATTTGAGAAGAATAGTATTTATAATTCCTTTCTCTTAACAGGAGGCCTCTCAGACACTTACAGACTTCTACCCACAGGTTTAGATATGTGTTAATGCTGAAATGGCACAAAGCAATTATATTATGAGTCTTGATCACTGTCTGCTTCATTAATTGTGGTAATTACTGCATCTGATGCAGTTCCAGCCCAGCCAAAGAAGGGGAGGGGAGGGCAACAGGTTTCCCCATGGCAAGTCCTGGGGAACAGAGCTGCATCCAAGAATTGCCAAGACTGATCCTGTCGCCTTACAGTCAGTCTTGGGTAATTGTCACACTATTAATAAAATGTTCCTGGGCTCCACAACCTGATTTCTGCCACTATTGTCAGATGACAAAGATCAGTAGAAGGCACCTTATAAGGTAAAACACTGGCCTTTGATTTCTTCTGTGAATGAGGAGACATCTATAATTTTTTATTCATATTGACTGCTTTTGTTGTCTGGTACATGCTGTTCACTATTCTGGACGGTAGGGTTTCAGGGAAGACCATTGTCACCGTGTGCTGTTGTGGCACCGTGCTGTGCCAAACAACACAGCTCTAATCCCTGCTGGGGAACATTGCAAAATAAATACAACAATAAAATAAAATAAAAACAAACTGCAAAAATAAAAACAACATGCACTTCTGGATGGCAGAAGAAGAGATTGGAAACTACAAGGTCCAACTTGAGTTTTGTGGGTGTAACATGATATGGGTGCAGAGCATCACAGCACTAAATTGCTGAGGGGTCCAGCTGGGAGTTCTCATTCACAGCCCTGCAGTGCAGGTAGCTGCACCACTTCACTTGAATGCCACACAAATTTCATGCTTATTGTCACTTTCTTCCTTGTGCTTTTGAGACAAATAGTGTGGGAAGGTACAAACTGGACAGAGAAGACATTTTAAATAAGTTGTGGTTTAAGACCATTGGAATTAGTTACATTTCCACCAAATCTCAAGATCAGGCAAGATTTGTTTTTCATTTGTAGCTTGGTTCAGTATGGGAGCACATGAACACTGTGATCTGTCTATCATATAATAGCTCCAGACTGGATTTAGATGAGAGAAAGCAACATTTCTAAGAAATATCAGATGAGAAAACATACTGAAAAGACAGAAGACCTATACTTCAAAATAGAAAGATTATGTACACACCAGCTTATACATCATTACTGATTGCTGCTCTCAGATCAGAACAAGATTTTACCTGAAAGGCTAATCTTGAGCAAAGAGAAAGGAAAAAAGTAAAAAAGTTGTAGACCTCTTTTACAATTTGCTTGAATGTTAAGTATGAGTTTTCCACTGTGAACTAACCACCATTGGCTGATCACAGCATTGGTGTTTTCTCAGTAAGAGAAGAAAACACAGTAGTGATATAAACCTACAAATTTCATACTAAGTAAAATTATTAGGAGTGTAATGTGGATGCATAATCTGTCTTTCTTAAGGCAGTAATTTAAGGCTGTTTGCTCCATTGCTTTACATCTTGCTTTATGCATTAAAGAAGCTACCAAGAGGGGAAGCTTGTTACCTCCCTCCAAGGCTGACGGGCCAGAGGAACTGCAGTTGTCCTTGCCCCTCTGGAAATTCAGTTGTTCACATCAAACTAAATCATGATCTCTTCCCACTGAACCCCACTTTCTGCATTATAGCAGGCAACCAATTAGTTTCCAATATGATGAACTCTTGGGTTCATGCCAAGGGGAATGATTGGGATATCTGGAATAATGGTCTGCTGTATCCATTGGGTAACTCTTCCCACTCTGAGACAGTGGGAATAAGGAGGTTACATTGGGATTTGAGGCTGTGACAGGTGAGGGTTGCCTTTAGTTATAGATTTGATTTGGAGGAGTGAAAAAGATTTTTTTTTACGAGAAATGTCAGATGAGAGAACACACTGGAATTGCAGAAGAGAAACTCAGCTTCTGTTATCTGACTATTGAAATGTTCCTGAACAAACATTTCAATGCGCACATACTGAATTTAGGTTCCAGGAAGAGCCTGGGTCTGTGTGGCAATGGACTCTCCTGAAAAGCAGTCACCAAATGCTCCTAAATGCAAATTCCCTCCTCAGCCACCCTCCCTTCTGACACTCAGAATCATCATTTGGAGGCTGTGGGTGTAATAGCAGTGTTACTTGAAATGGTTTTTCAATGGTGCAACAGCAGTGATTTGTCTACCTAAGGGTGGTCTTGACAGTAGCTGCTGAGACACCAGAGTCAGGCCAAGAAAAACATAATTACAGATTATTCTGACAGCCAGTCTGTCAGCAAATTATTGCCTAACCCACAACTACTCATGGCCCATTCCCAAAAATGAGTAAGGCTGGAAACAGATCGTAATGAAATGTATTCCATTGAAAGAAGAGCCAATTTACTGACCCCTCACCCCCTGCAGAAGACACATGATGCAACTTTACTTATGCTTGATCAGACTAACAGCAGGGAGGAGGGGCTTCAGACCTGGCATAAACAGTCGTTCATCTCATAGGTTTCAGCTGCTTGTTTAGAAGATGTCAAAGTAATGAGTCCTGAAGTGAGCTCGGTGAGGTGTTTATCTTCTGATGGCAATGTTGTATTTTTTTGTGCGGCTAAACCTTGTGGTGGTTTGGAAATACTAAATTTGTTTTTCTTTTTATTCCAAAGGGAACCAAACAACAAGATCACGCACTAAGCCAGTGAATAAAATTGAGCCCTGTGAAGTACTTTCACAGCCATATTTCAAAAGCTGCTCTCTAGATTTTTGTAAGAGGTTTGGAAGCATTTCCCTCAAATAAGCTCTGTGTGAACCAAGGTACAAATGAATAGAGAATGCAGAACAAATGACATTGTGCTGATTTGGTGGGGTTTCATCACATATTCACTAGGGTTAACATGGAAGAGTGTTCTGAGCCTTCTGTCACTATGTTTTATAAGCAAGCTGCAGCAGGACTTCTGTCAGCAGAAGTGAAGTGTACCAACTGAGGGCAGTATATCATCTACACAAGAACTCGCTTAGAAATTGAGTGTGTGTTTGTTCGGTAACATTTTTTCAGCCAAATAACTTTTCTTCCTCATCAGACTTTTTTTTTTTTCTCTTTTTTTTTTCCCCCAGCAGATTTTTCCAGCCTGTTACAGAATGGATGTTATGACACACAAAAAAAAATCCAGTCTGTTCTTGCCTGTACAGAACAGAATATTGTTCTCTGGCTTAGCCTTTCAGTGATCACCAAACAGTGCAGCAAATTATTGCTGTAGGAGGTCTGAAGCAATTTATGAAATTTTTTTTTTGGTGAAGACCTACTGTTATTTCCCAGCAGTCATAATAGAAAAATATATATTGAATTCGCTATTGCTTTTTAGCATTCATAGAGTTTGTGACAAACATGTTAGGAGTTGTCAAATGCAGTAGCCAGGTAGAGGCAAGGCTGCTGTATTCCATGTTCCCAGGTTCCCTGAGTGGTGAGGCTGAGTGTCTATCCCAAATAGGTATTTGCCCAACAGATGTGTAGACACATGGCCAGCTATATGGCTCCCTGCAGACAGAAACACCAAGCACTCCCACAAACAGCAACAGCCTCCTCTTGTTTTCCTCTCTGGTTGAACAGGATGAAAGTCTGTTCATGGAAAATACACACACACAGATATTAACATACAATAAATAACTGGTCTCAGAAAGTCTGTCCACCAGCCTGCCCCCAATCCTTGTTTCCCAGCTGCATCACCCCACTGAGGCTGCTGGCCCATGCACATTAGCTATCTCTCCAGAGACTGGCCTCAGGCATTCAGCCTGTCCTGTATCTTGCCCTGGATCCTTTCACCTCTGTTTGCTTCACAAAGGGACACTCACATGCAAATGGATCCCGCTCAGTTGACCCTCGCTCCCAGCTTATGGATCTTCTGGTCTCCCCAGCTGTGGGCTTCTGGGACCCTACCACAGCTTGCAGACCCCCTGGTCTCACTGGTATCTGGCCCAGACTCACAGTTGCCTTGACACCCAGCTCACAGGCCTCTTTTGCTACTCACTGGTAATCCAGTTTTACACTCACTAGCAATCACACATGGATGCACACACAGTTGCTCCTTTTGCTGGCACATGAGCCAGCAGGCATATGAGCCCGTGTTCTGTGGTCAACTCCACTTGCTGGCCCTGGGACCCCCTTGCACACACACAGGCACTCAGAGCAGAGCTCCTCACCCAGTAAAACCTGTAGAAATTGAGATTACTGACAATACAGGACAAACTGCGGTGCTCACAGACGTGTAACTTTTGCCCCTTTTCCATTTCTCCAGTCTTGTTCCTTCTCAAAACACCTTGAACTCTCTCCTTCCCTTTTTGTTCTCCCTTAAGTCAATAGTCTCAACAGCAGATCCAAGACTAACTACCTAGTGCTCCATTTTTCTTGTAGAATGAGGCATTCCTCAGTGGCAGAGTGAATTAAGAAGTTATATTGTACTGCAGAAACACAAATAGATGTAGAGCTCAGCAATACATTTGCTCTGCAACCAATTTAATCTACAAGTTAATACAAAATGTTTCTGTTCTGCATTCTGATTTCGCTGTTACATGCTAGTGCTTTCTGGCTGTAAGCTTTATACCAAACTACAAAGGTAGGTAAAAGGAGTATATTTCTATACTTCCCGTATCGTATTTTCAAAAAAGAAACAACCATTTTGCCACACTCTAACTTATGCATAAGATATAGAACACATATATTTCTGCATATATGAAAACAAAAGTACACACAAAAAACAATTGAAACTCAAAGATCTTTGGATCATTTGAAGCTGAAAATGAGCTGCTAAAGCTGAGGTATTATTAGCATGCTGGTTATGGGGCTGATTGTATAGAAAAGCATAATTTCAAACCCAGATCCTGTTGTTTCCAAGCAAATCTGTTCTGTCCCAACCACTTTCTGATAATCTACTGTAAATGAATAACGTGGCATAAAAATAGCTCACTGAAGATGTGAGGCAACAGCTCAGCAGCTGAAAAAGTCAAAGCAACAACCTTACTGCTTAAATGGCCAGAGATCTTCCTGTCAGTGCGGTAACAAAATCAACAGGGCAGTTTCATACGGAGCCTCTGGCCCTGACTAATGGGAACAGAAACTCTCTAATGACCCCTAAAGGAGATCTTGCCGTCTGCAGCACTGAACTGGAGGAAAACTTCAGCAGCTGCAAAGCTCAGAAGGAAGGGAAAAGAAACCCCATCAAAACAAAACCCACCACAACAACCTAGAAATCCATGTACTTCCCAGCTCTGGGGCAGAAAGCGATTGTCTTATTTAAAATGGCTAAGTGCCCTGCATAAACCAGTCAGCCCCACACCATGGGCCATCACAGGACAGGAATTAACAGAGCAGATAGGTACTTTCTTATTTTTAATTTTTTTTTTTTAAATATACATGCCAGCCTGCACATACCTTCATGTCTGGGGATTTCTGAGTCAGTCCTCTAACTCTGTCTGCTTCCACCAGAAAAAATACAATACTCACCTCCAGTCCAACACATCCTTTGAGGGACAGCAACCTCAGCACCAGCTGTTTCACGCTGCACATCCAGCCCAGCTTGGCTCCCTCACTGCTTCTTGTGAATTTAGTACAGAGAACACAAAAGCAAACATCAAGGTAATAGATAATATCTACTGTGGTTTAGATATGCCTGCCTAAACTAGAGTGGCATTTAGGACAGAGAAGGAATCCACAGCATTTTTGGAAAAGAACCATGTGTAAAATTAAGATTACAGGATCAGGAAGAAGAATCAAACATTCTGCTCCTGAAAGCTAACACAAAGAGTCAAAGCTACCCTGCAACAAAAACTAAACATCTCTCAGAGTTTCTCAACAGAGCCATGTGACCCACCATCAGCTGCTCTTTGCCAGAATCAGAGGGAGATGACAGATGCCCCAGGCCACCACCTGGTGAAGGTTGGGGTGGTGACCCATATGAGCCCATCCCCTGAGAGCCAGTCCATGACACACCTTTGAGGAGAGCAGAGAGCTTGTGGGAAAAAGCAGCAGCTCCAAAGCAGAGAAGAGAACCTGCAAGAAGAGACAATGAAAGGAAGAGGTAAAAGTTCAGACCTTCTGTGGTGTGTACTAGTGTTGAAACAGGAAGGTGACAAAACTAAAGACTGAAAACCAAAGGAACATTTTAAAAGGCCTGACCAGGTATTGTTGAAAATGAAATAAATCAGTGGAGATTCACCCTGCTTAAAAGAGCACTCTAAACTTGGCATTAAAACTGCATTAGCATTGTTCTGATTTTTGTGCCTAGCCAATTCTGAGAGCACAGGAGAGAGAGGGGCAGCAGGTACACTAAATACTAAAGGGGAATCTGAAAAGGTGGTTGAAAGGCAGGGTTAGGAGAGGCAGTGTACTGCAGACCAGGCTGCAAATACCGTTTTTCTCCTCAAAGGAAAGGAACTTTCTCTGGTCCAATGGAACAATCAGCTGTTCCCCATTGCAAGACAAAGATTTACCATCCAGCACACAGAGTACCATTCAGCCAGGTTGTGATGCAGCTCAGGCTGTAGTTTGGGCAGCTGTTGGAATGCTCTTTTGCCTCATAACATGCAATTCAAATGCTCTACCCTTGGACAAACTGTGATTGTGATGGACTTGGCACCCATTGTGGACACCAAGAGTCATAGAGAAGCACGGAAATGACTGGCCTGCCTTTCACAACTACAGAGCATCCAGTATTCTAAGAGGTCAGAGGATTAAGTGTTAAAGTTTTGGTTCAGTCTGTAGTAAAGAAAACAGATGCGTATTTGTATTCAGCTGAACATCTCAAAAGTTTGAGATGGCTTAGTACGATTATAATTTGCACCCATATCATCTTTGAAGACAAGAGATGAATCATCTGCAAAATTAGCTGCAGATGGAGGCTCAGGTCTTGGGAGGCTTGAAAGATTCCAGGCTGTTTGGAAAGGCTTCAATTTGTATCCACAGCCAGTTCAAAATGAAAGATGAACAAAACCAGTTAATACACATTGCAATAAACTGTGAGGATCTCTTTTGTCTGTTCCCTGGAGGAAACTTCAGGCTTAATAAAAGGCTGCTAAAAAGAAAAATAATATTTCTTTTCATATATTTTCCCCACATTGTAAAAATCTCTTTATTGTTTTCCTGTACTGCTGTTGTGTGCCTATCACAATTGAACAGCCTAATGCAAAAAGAAATATTATACAATCTGAACACAAACATAATGGGTATTGAAAAAAATCCCTGGCAACAGGCAGAAGTTAAACAAACAAACACAAAAATTATCTTGCCGAGACACAGCGTTTCTATTAAAGAAGGCAAAGAGATGAAATGCCTTTGTGTTTGAAAGAAGACATTTCTCTGTATACTTGTATATATTCAACTCTAGCTAGGTGTAAATTTTTGTTACAAAAACTTTTGTGATTTTGAAGCATGGACATCTACCTCTGCTGTGTTCTGGACACCTTTGCTACTCAAACTTGTCACAAAGGTTTGGAGAAGAAGAAATAGAGTGAACCAAACTGGGTGTTTGGGTTTCTGCAGACCAACATGATCTTGCAAGAAATATTTTAATTTCTTTTTTAGGTTAATGGTTCAGGTAGCACAAGGAAATTAAGCCTACATGGTACAGTGCTTGGAAGAATAACCAAGGGGTTTGAGATGTAGAGCCATCAAAAGCAAAGAGACAGTACCGCCAGTGTTTGTGGATTTGGTAGTGTTGTTTTGTTTTAAAATCTGTTCCTATCAAACAATATTAAGAAAGCTTTATGTCTTTTTGCCTTTCCTTTTAGTTATTTAGACAGAACAACAAATTAACTGGTTTTGACAACAGTTTGGAGGACAAGCTGACAAGGAATGAGCTGTAAATCATGCAGGGATTTAATTAAAAAAGCAGATGTTGAAAAACAGAGAAAAGCGATCACTGATTGGAATTTCTAAACTATTAAAGAATGACAAAGATAAAAAAGTAATTAGCATGCAATCCTACATCTTCCAACAACTTAGACAGGAACAATAGCATTAAATCTGGAATTTTCCAAGTGCTACTAAGATATCTGTACCCATTGTTGTAACTCCAACCTCTAGCAAACAATATTAGTACCTTTTATTCTCACCGCATCTGTCAGCTTCTTATTGTTCCTGCTAAATATTTTATGTATTTCTTCCATATAATAATATAATATAAAAATATATACATATATATATACATACACACACATCTATATATGAAATGTATGTTTCATATATATATGAAACATTTTTTCTCTCCACCCCACAGACCACAGCAGACATGTACTTTACAAGCTTTACAAGCATGACATCCCTCAATGATAGCTTGAAATAAAAGAGATTAAATTGTATGTGAATGTAGTATCAGCTCTAAACATGTCAGGGCTCTAGGCACATAACTGTAGGAATCTTTTGGAATATTCAAATATGCCCTTTTCAAAAAAATACTGGAGAATAATGCTAATTAAAAATATTTTTCTTTGGGCAGTATAACATTCTACCAATTCTTAATTGGCACACACATTTCTCACAACAGTCCACTTGACACAGCACAAGTTTTGTGAGTGAAAGATTCTCCTTATCTCCATTTTTCAACACTTCTTCTGTTATTTTGGGATCTTTTAGCTGATACAGTGAAATTTATTTCTGGAATGAGAGATGGCAGATAGTATGGAAATTAATTAACCAGGCCCCATGGATATCTATCAGCACATGTACATATTAACTGCTTCTCTACATAAAAAGGACTTTTCCAACTATAGCTGGGCTACTGTGTCCTACATAGGTCATGTGGAAACAAGTTCCCTTGCTGGATCAACTAATGAGAACTGAAAATCCACACGAGGATGTCTTCTACTAAACTGGAAAGTTCATTCACACCAGTCCCATTTATTTAAATTCCTGAAACATGCAATAGGTTCTGTAATACTGTCATTGCCCACAAGAAAGCTGTAGAAGAGTGAATGCATATCCAAGAGAACTATTCAAGCAAGAGTAGATAAAGCTAATAAACAGCAAACATAAGGAGAGTTGTGCTGGAATGCTAATGCCAGTTTGGGGGAATCACCTTTTTAACAGTACCAGCACGAGTGTCGCTGTTCAGGCATTTCTCATCAGCTGAATGGGATTTGGAGCAATCCTGAATCCTGCTGTGGCACCACAGGGCAGAAGTTCTCATGCCCCTTTAGGAACCTCCACACCAAAGAGTGTCCCTCCCCTTTCTCAAAGGCACAGTGCTCATGCCCATCAGAAGCACCGTTGATTTTGTCCCACACAGGATGGCTACTGCCTGAGAGAACTGTTAATATAAATAAATACTTACTAAAATTCCACAGCATGCATCTGAGAACTCTGGTCCATGCAGCAGTCCTTCTTGAGAAAAAAAATTATGTCCAAGAAAGGAGAGAAATCAAGAAGTGTCTCAAAGTCCTGCTGATGGTTTTACAAATAAATGGGTTCAGGATAAGATAACTAATTCTGATCAACACATTGATAAATAACAGCTGCCATGAAACCACCTCAGAACAGACAGTCCCTTAAGTATGAAGGGCCCAAGCCACATTTTGTGCTTAGTCAGGCTTCTGTTTGGCTCTGAATTTCTGTAAGTCTGTGCACTCTTAATTCATCAAAACAGAAGTCCAATCCCTTCTGCCTTATGAAAATCAATATGTAAGTGTATTATACTGTCTATCACACAAAACTTAGTGTTGCCTTCTGGAAGCACAGTGCTGACTATTATGGAAAGCAACAGAGCTCCAGCTCAGCAAATCACCTACAGTAGATTTTGCTTAACAGTGCTTGATTAGTGTCTACTCCAAATCCACGTCCGAGGTGATCACAGACTGAGATCCAAAGATTAGGAATGCAAACTTTGGAAATGCTGGTCAGATGACTGGAACAGCAAAGACTTATTAGCTATAATCTCCATTTGTTTTGGGCTGTTTTCATTTTTTTTCTGGAAGGGTTAACTCAAATTGTTCCCTTCATTTTCAGAATATAGGGTTTTCAGTGGGGATTTTAGAGAGGAAATCTGCTCAGCACTGTACTCAGGGTAAAAAACAGCACTCAAGAATGATCTAGAGAAATAGCATAAGCAGCCTACATTGTTCAGGGTCATTCCAGCCTCACAGAATGAATGGAGGCGGCAGAGTTTACCTTAACCTGGGTAAGCTGAAAATAATACTATGACTGAACAGCAATGGATGGTGTGCAAAGCACACTTAAAAGGGGAAGCCAGAATGGGTAGATGTCACGGAATTGGTGATTCTGTGTATTTGCTATCATGGTAACCAAGGGTTTTTCTTGCTCTTGCCATTTACACCACAGTCATGTCACCCAAAAGCTGTTGCAGGGCCATGTTGGCACAGGACAGGAAGGAACATTTCCAATGTTGTTATTCAGACAAAGGTATGAGGTTTGTTGAGCAATATATGACAACTCCCTTTTAACACAGAAACCTTCAGATGCCTCTAGGAAATATTCAAGTATGTGTCCAGATTTAGAACAGGTGGGATCAAGTCTTCTTTAAGACTGCTTCATCTAAGTCCAAGCAGCCATGAAGAAGCAGCCAAAAGAGCATTCCAGTCAGAAACCCACTGCTCTCTGTGGCCTGCTGTGACACGAGCTTATCACATCTCTTTAAAACAGTCAGAACCAGACAAATGGATCCTTGAGGACAGAAGTAGGTCCACTGGCAGAAGGAACGAAGGTTGATGAATTCCTGAAGGCTGGATGGAGGGAAGATTGTTCATGAAAACAGTCTATTCAGGAAATTTCACTGGAAGCACATTGGTATTTGTGCCACTGGAGAGCTAAATCCATACTGGTATCTATGTGTCTAGATTTTAGCTTTATGCATGAATTATTGAACAGTGAGTGATCACAGTGTCCTATGAGAAGAACTAGGAATAAAGTGAAGGAAAAGAGTCACTTCCAGGGTGATAGCAGTTCAATGAACAGGAGTCATTTGTAGTACTGAGTCATCCCTCTTGCTCAAGCAATGACACTCCATGAATCTGATTTATTTGGACTCTACAAAAGTAGATACCTTGTGATAGCTCTGACCCAAGAGCCTTGCCATTGATCCCAAAGATGCAGGGGGAATGGACAAAGACAGGGCTGAGTGGAGAGCCAAAATGAATGTGTTTCCCCTCTTCCTGGCCACCCATAAGTTTCTCACTGCTCTCCACAAAACAAGGTGTTTTCTTCTTCCCTCTGTAGAAGCAGATGATGTGGTGGAGAAAGCATCGGGAATAACAAGCAATGCTGCAGGAAAAGTAGTAAACCCCTACAGAATATATAATCCTTTATGAAAAAGTCTTTCAGAAACACCGTAAAAATATATTTCTATTGGCAAGGGGGTCACAGATCATAAGCTTCCTATCAGTCAAAAACAGTCAGCATGGACAAGCTTTAATTTGCTCTGAGACTTGGGACAAAAAAAAAATTACCTTTCATTCAGGGAACTAAACATCACCTATGCACAGAATATGTTTTTGCTTATGAAGTATTAATGTTAATATGATTTCACCCCTGAGTAAATAGGATAATAGATCTATTTCTATACATGTGCTCTTAAGAACCAGTTTGAGGGAGCTAGTTTTAGTCCATCCATTGAATAATAAAGTAAATTCTAAATGAGGAGGAAAAAAATATCAAGAGCTTGAATTCAGGGTTAATTCTTTCAAGCTCCATAAATCTTCAGTGTCTGTCAAGGTGTATACAAGACATACCTGTATCTGAGCATCAAAGATTAAGGTATAAGATCAATAGCTGTAATCAAAATATGTTTCTCTTTTTTTTTTTTCCTCTTTCTCAAATGATAGCTAAGAAGACCTGGAAAGAATTGAGAATATGTCTGCAAAAAGCAAATAAACCCCAGAGATACAATCTGTTCAAACAGAGACTGGTTAAAAGTGTTGCTGTTTGGTAGCAAGCACTGGAACGTTTCCAGTTCTCTGCTACTTGTGGAAAAAACAAGAATAATTAAGAAGTTGACACTAGTATTCTCTATGTACAAATACACAAGGACAACAATACAGAGCCTGATCCAGAACTCACTGCAGACACAAGGTTGTAGTGATTTAGGCCAAGAAAGCAAAGAGCTTCTATTCCAATTTTGCTCCTACATTTAAACCCCAACTGCATCAGAAGTACCATAATCTTCTGCCAGAAACGCATTAAAATTTTTGTGCCTTTCAGGGATAATTCCATCCAAGGTAGATGGAATAAGAGAGATGCAATTTGTCACATAGAAAGTGACAAGTTTGCACATGCAGGTCCATGAGAATAACACAGCAGCTCCCTGTCTACACTGCCAACCTTTGGAGTCCAACACACACCTCCGGAGAGCACCACGGCCGTGCCAGGCTGTAAGCAGCTCAGTATGCTCCACTTGAGCAAAGCTTTCCAAGAGTGCAGTTCAGAACCTAAACAGGTGCCAAGTTTTTGGGCTCTGATGCATGAAGAAGGCCCGGTGTCTGTTAAAGTTAAGAACTTGTTAGACAGTGCCATGAAGACGGAAGCAAAGAGACTGGGCTGTGAGAGCATCGAACAGAGATTAAACCACATTTTCCCAAGAGGATAAGCATTAGCAGATTAATGGCCACACAATAGTCTAAGCAGGGTTTTTATCTATTAGGTTCAATGATATTTTCTGGTGAACAATACTCCAAGAACCAGTATCTAATAAGGGGGAAGAAGAGTTAATTAAATAACATCTTGGAAATGGACAGGTTACCTGCGCCACGTCTCGCAACTTTCCAAGTTTGTAGAATGCAATTAGCTGCTTAAAGCACAAGAATGCCCAGAGCAGCTGTGATCTAACATTAAACAAACATGCATGTTGTTATAAAAATAACATTTTCCACATTTGTAAAGCCATGTTTTCAAGGTAAACCTATTAATTTATCCCTCATCTCGTCTAGCGAAAAATCTGACATTTAGTAACCTGACATGCATGAAGCAGCCTGTACTTTTGTGAGTGGCAAATCTGTTCACTGACAAACTTCTAGAAAACCTGTCACACAGCAGGCTCTGGAGGTCCCCAAAAGCAGCAGGACAATCTGCTGCAGACCTGCCTGGGCCTCAGTTCTAGGTGGATAGCACATATGACCATATTGCGGGGCGTTGTTCTCTCTTGGCAAGCATTGGCCAAGCATCTTTGGCAAATGGCAAGAGAGCAGGGAAGAAAATTAGAGGTCGTGAGGAGCACTATCAAAACGGATTTATTGGCAAATGTCGGTTGCAAGACAAATAACTACAGAGAGGCAGGAGCTCCAGAAACACCTGTGTTCACCAACTGCCTTGCCAATCACTACAAACTGTCCATTTCCATGCCTGCAGTTCTGCATCAGAGTACACAAAGCTTGTTCTTTGATTTTTACTCAGCATTTGTTGCTCCTGTATCATTACTGATATGAGACACAAGATACAAAGTCAAACTGATTATGTGAAAGTAGGCCTATTTTAGTTTGAAAACAAACTGGAGTGCAAACAGGCTTAGTTTTCCTATCAAAGCTCCCTTTTTTCCTGTACCAATCAATTTTGGGTAGAAACTACTTAAAACCTGTGTTTGGATTACAGGCAGTTGATCAAATCTGTAAAACCCAAGGCTAGTATTGATAAAATGGCAGCAGTAAAATTATCAAGTCCATGTATTTATGAGTCTATGCAAAAACTATTAAAGTTATCATAATCTAAGGATGAATCAAAAGGCATCACCACAAGAAATAGAAAGAAACAATCTATATATCCGAAGGTGTGTGCACAATTTTGATTTAGTACTGCAGGTTAATCCAGCCTAGACTACTATCAAACAGTAATGACACCATTTATTATTCTTTTAACTGGAAGTAATGGCAAGATCTCTGGTGCTGTGTGGGGAAAGAGGAATTTTTGTTCCTCAAAAGATACAGAATTTGGATTCTCCAAATTGAAGTGAAAAACACAAAAATTATACCAAAATATCTAACAGAGACATTTTAAAAAGTTGGTTAAGTTCTTCAGGCATTCAGATTATTTTGATTTTTATTTCTTTTACTATGTAAAAAATTTGAAACTAATCTAAACCACAAAACCCCCAAATTATACCAAGAGGAACCTTCAACAATAAATCATTTCATTATTCCAGGCTTATACAGGAGAAAATTTATCTCCTCCCCTCCTCCCAAGGGAGGCTTATCTGTTCATCAGGCATTTATTTAAAAAATACTCTGCTAATTTCCATGCACATTGCAGAGAAAAATAGATGCTTTTTATAGATTTATTTAATTCACAGATGCTATTTTAATTGGTGTCCCATACAATTGTCTCTCACTGGGAATCTGGATGGCTCTGGGGAATTGGCAGCAACTTTCAGAGCTTTTCCAGGTCAGTGATTCAGATGTAACCAGCATCATTGGTGGCTGAGAATTTATGTGGAGAAAACTATTTGATGGCCTACATGAAATAAAGTAATGATTTCAGTCCAGTTGCAGTTTGACAGATTACCAGCAAGACTAATCAGTGCTTTTATGGGTCTTTTTGGAAATAGACCCAGAAAATTAGGCTCTGCAAATTATCTTTTCCACTGGGGCTGAAGGCAGCCTTCAGAGTCACAAGCATGAAGCCTTTATTATCAGTTCACCTTTTTCATGATTATTTATGAAGATTTCATGCTTTTTTCCAAATTCTGTCACTTTAATATTCTGGGGAACTGTTTGCTATGCTCTGCTTTAGACTAAGAAGGTTAATCTCTTCAAGCTTCATCTATTGTGTCAGGGTGGGTGGAAGGGAGAGGGAAGAGAGGGAAGGAGGTGCTGGTCCTGCATTATCTGTACAGAGCTTTACTGTGAGAATCTGGAGCATCTCTCTGCAGTGGTGGAGACACTGCCTTGGGCATGTAACCTCTAGAAGGATAAAATTTGCTTTTGTAACCTTCTCCCTCATGTCCCTGCAAACATACTGCAAGTATTAGGCTAGATTGTCAGAAAATGTGTCAGACCACGAACTGGGACACAAACACACCAGAACAGCAGTAAGGACTTTATCCCTCCTCAAATATACCAGTAAATCCTAACTGGATGTTTTGCTTACAATTTCTGGTAAAAATAGGCAGTTGTCCATCTCACACTCCTGTTTGATCAGCACATGCTTGTTTTCTAAACTCTCATCCATCCTACCAACAAGGCTTCTTCAAGAACAGGCTTTTAAAACAGCAGCACTGTTAAAGACATAGCTCAGGTCTTTGCTTCATTTTTTGTCAAAGCAACCTTGCATCTGTAGTGAAATATTCTTCTCACAGACCACATGATCCTGCAGTCTTCAAGGACTGGATGCACTGATTCAGCTAAAATTAATGTATAGAATTAGGATGAAGAGAAGATGCATATGTTCTTCAAACTCTTATATAACCTTTTCCATTATCTCAATAATTCTTACTGAAAAAAAACAAAAAAAGCCCAACCAAACCCAAAACCCAAGGAGATTAGTTTTTTCCCATTTACTTTGGCTCTCAGCGGTGCACCAATATAGGGATATTTGTGCTGCTTTTCTTGTGAGGTTTGCAATGAATTGCCTCTGGTAACAAACTAATGAGGTTGTCAGAAGCTACAACAAAACAGTGTTGCAATTTATATGAGCAGGATAGGGTCTTTTCAAAACATATAAAGAGGTACACAAAATCCATCTCTCCTCAGTGCTATGCAGAGAAGAAAAGGCACAAACATCTTTGTTTAGTGTCATGTAAGTAAAAAGGGTAAAAAGGCAGAATGAGAAATGAAAAATTTCCCAGGAGAAAGAAGAAAAAAAATGCAGAAAGAAACCTAATGACCCATTTTGTCCATGGCAATGGAATTGGGAAGCAACATGCAGCTAAAGCTCAGATGGTAAGTACTTGTCTGGTTTTAAAAGGAAAATTTTTCTGTGTCTTTATCATAACTTATTCAATAGTGCTTTGTGCCAGGGAAGAGAAATTGTCTATGCCTAAAGATTTTTTCTCTGCTTCACGTACTTTGAAGACCTGGAGTTAAGAAGTTCAAATTCAATTTACAATTTATGAGACCCATGAGAAGTTTAGAAATTCAAACTCACTAGAAAGAGGGAGGAAACCAAACTTCTGCTACTTCAGACTTAAAGGCAGAGGATGCTGGGCTTCCTTCTGTGCAGCAGTGACAGCTGATTTTCTACCTTTTTTTTCCTCCTGCTATTCAATGGTCAATTTGCAGCCAGCTTTATTACCTTCTGAAAGTGTCAATGGTTGGGAAGAGCTGTTTCAAATCCATGGCAGTCCCCAATCCCATAGAAGAATTTAAATAGGTAAACTGCTGTGCAGTAATCCAGAAATTAGTGGGTATAATACATCATCTTCCATCATGGCTGTCAGTTCTGGAAGGGCTTGGTTCAGTGCCAGTCAGACTGTACAGGAGGCTGCACACCACAGAGTCTCCTGACAGCACAGCTCTGGAAACCGGGATGACAGTCTCCAGGCTTTGAGAATCTGCCTGAGCACAGGAAAAAAAAAGCAGCAACAGAGAGCATTTGCTCTGACAAGGGGTCATTGTAATTACCAGGAATAAAGGAGTGTAGGGGTAGGTATTTCCCAGTCACTGGAATTGGTATTGTATTGATATCCAGGATACAGTAAGATATGAGCTGATGAGAATTTTTGTGGATCAGTTAAAGGTACAGTTATTTAAGTGAACAGAGTACCCAGACTTATTTTGTCAACCTAGAAGCAACTCACATGCCTTGTCACTCTGTCATGGAAGCATATGTGATAGCAGAATAACTCTGCGCCAAAATATACATACACACAGTTCTCCATCCACACTTATCCTGAAGTGTGGAAGAACTTCTGGTCAAATGTGTGTCAGTTCTGGCTTACTGAAGATGTCTGCGTGCTCCTGGGGAGACGGATGTAAGGGATGCAGGTGATAGAGGGTACAGAGTTATCCACAGAGAACCTAGGGATCCCTAGAGTAGCATGTGGCAAAATACTCTAAGACTGAAGGGATCAGGTCAAACTGAGTTCTGAAAGCAGCTTGGAAGCAGCCCAAGAAAGAGAAGAAAGAGAAGGCAGGACTGTGACAACACTTGGCCTAGCAGACCTAGCAGGGTCATTTCCAAGTGAAGACATCTTATCGGAAGCCTGAGGTACTCATTCCTGCTCCCTCTCTTCTCCAAGCTCCCTGCTGCTTACGAGCTCAGGTGCTGCAGCTCACAGCTCCCTTCCCAAGGTAATGGACACTGCTTTTCTCTCTCCCTGTACCAGGTGATGATGAAAAGCAGTTCAGCAATTTCTACACAGGACACTGAGTCAACCCAGCAAGGCAGACCCAGCAGTGGGGTAGAATTCCCAGTCAAAATGTTAGGAGTTCTTGCTTGCAAATAGGATGTGCTGGATACACTGCACTGTGATGGGACAGACTGCTGAAGGAGAGGAATCCATAGGCTGCAGATACAGAGGAACAAGTAGTTCTTATTCCACAACTGAGGCATCTTCTGAAGCCAAGTTAGGACCTGGGATTTCAGCTGAGGCTCCAAAAGGCTTGGGGGTTTACCAGCACCAGCACAACCAGAACGAGCTTTGAGGAAAAGCAGCCCAGACAGTTGCTGGTGCTGCTTGACTGGGTGACCTTAAGAAGCAGCCCAGGTCACCCAGCATTTACCTGGGAAGAGGCACTGGACCTGGGGCTCTGTTCCTGCACCTCACACAGCAACAGCCTTCAAAGCCATCAAATTCCACTTCCATAAAACCAGCAGTGCCATAGTTAACCAGCACAGAGAGGCAGGTAGTGGAAAGGATAACTTATTTCTAGTTCTGTGAATTTCCAGTGTGCTGTGTAGCCAAATGTAAGCTCTGTAGAATAAATGCTACTCTCAAGGAGAGGCAGAATTTGCAAGGAAGGGATAGGTTCATGTTCCCACTCACTGAAAGAAAAAGCCCACAGTAATGACAGGATTTGGAGCTATTTGCTAATTTAAATAATTATGCAATTGCCAGACTGTTTTTCTGCAATCTCTGCCAAATACCCATTTTCTGGCTAGAAGAAGCATTAGGCTGAATTTTTTAGGGAGTGCAAAGCGCAGGGAAGACTGAATAAAATATAAAAGAAATAAAGAGTTATCAGCACATGAGGCTTAAGAAACTACAGACTTACCTGTTGCTTTTCAGAGTGTAAAAGTGCACAAATACTGATTGCTCTCTCCTGGAAGCAAAGTGTGTGCCAAAGGGTGCATCAGCCTATCTGCACACCTGTAACACTTGAACACTAAGGTCTGCCTCAAATCCGTGTGCTCATGCACCTCTTCAGAGCACTAAGGTATACAGGGTATGCATCACCTATTGCATGACGCCTGCTTTACTACATGGGACTTTGGGGTCTTACTGCTATTGTCAAGCAGAAGCATCAAAACAGAGGAAAGCATCTTTTAGTCAGCAGCAATTTCATGAGTAATTGAGCTATTCAGGTGATTTGATTTCTATTTTTTTAATGCCATAAAGTATTAGCCTATGCTTGAAAGAACCTGTCTGTGCTGCGTCTTTCTGCCACCAAATCTGTGCTCTTTCCAAGAACTGGGAAACAGGTTGTTGCTGAAATTTCTTGGCCATCACCATGGAGAATATCATGTTCACAGAAGAAACTTTCAAGTGGCAGCTGGAAAAGTTCTATGCCTGACAGTGTTATGTCCCAGCAGCAGTGACTTCTTAACCCACAGTTTGAAACAGCTTCCAGGAACAGAGCTAGCTTTTACATACTGATTTTAAACTCTGCTGCTACTCATGTCTTTACCCTGAAGCTAAAGAGCCCCTTTTGGTGAAATATTTTTCTACGTTTCTCTTGGTTTCTTGTACTGCTTTGCAAGGCATTGAATTGTTCATTGTAAAAATAAGGAGTGCTATACAAGTTAAGACTATGAGAATACAGGTATTTCAAATGTTCATTTTTAGGCTTACATGCATGACAAGCTCTTCACTTTTTTTCTTTTCAAGAGGGTAGAAGTTGACTTTAACTTGAGAAAGGGGCCAAAGCCAACATCTGGCTGGCTGCTCTAATTGCTGTGCAAAGAATCAGTGTTTATTTAACTTGCAATAAAAAAAACAAAACAAAACAAAAAAAACTGACCAAAACCTTTGTTTTCTATAATGCCTGTGACTGCAGTGAGATGAAGAAACTCACTTTTAGCCCTTGACTTGAAAGCTTGTTATGAGTGTTAGGGGTAAAAATGTAAAAAGGATTCAGCACACACAACCTGTTCTTCTAAGGACACTTTGAAAATGTAGGAAGGAGGTGAGCACTTCCAGAAGGGATTTTATCCTTTAGTAGGGTGGAGGGCATCATCCTCTTGGAGTGTTAATCTTCCTGTGTAAATCAGTTCAAACTAGCTCCTGACTTTTGGGTTGCAAAAATGAAGTAAAATTAATATTACACTATGTTTTAATATTCCTCACATAGACCATACTTTGCTGGAAAATTAACAGCTACAATCACTTAACGTGGTGAGACAACCTCAGATCATTGGTCATGACTGCTAAATACCTCAGTGCTAAAACACACATTAAGGTGAGCAGATTAGGAGAATTTTGAATTAACACTCAGTGAGGTATTGAGTCTTGTAGGTATAAATTAAAAACCATGCAAATCATCCTTGTAGAATGCTGGGGGGGGGGAGGGGTGGGTTGGTTGGTTTTGTTTGTTTGTTTTTGTTTAGTTGGTTTGGGTTTTTTGTTATTGTCTGTTGGTAGGTTTGTTGGTTGGTTCATCCAATCCTCTGTAAGCTGATTAAAAATTCTCCTAATTTAAAGTGAACACCATCTCCAGCTAATTATCGTCGTTGTTCTTAATTTAAAGGAAATATTACACAAAGTGTGAATATTTTCAGTGTAACTAAAACAATTTGGGGTAGCGACACTGCCCAGCAAAGAGGTTTTCTTTGGGAAAAAATTCGTTTAACACCACTAAAGGCACTACACAGATGAAGCCTGCACACATTCCAGGGACAGATGTTCCCTATACTACAGAGTGTCCTAGGAGGCTGTTGTTAGCTAAGGAGAACAGGCATCATTTTTACTGTTTCAGGAGAAAGCAATGAATACTTTACATGCAGGCACTTTGGAAAAGTGCCTGAGTGACACACAAGAAGACCAGCTCAAGTCCCAGCAGAAAGTGAAAATTAAATGTGAACAGATGGGCTAATTCAGCATTTTCAAGGAGTGAAATTCGAACGTGAAAGAAACCTAGCCAGCTACAGATGACAAGGCCTGTCTCAGTTCAATCTTCAAGTTATAATAGCAGACTCTTAATTTTTTTTTTTCCCCTCCATCAAATTAATCTTCTTGAGGAAGCTGGCATTTCAGTGGGTTTGAAGCAGTCAAATAACCTTCCCACTCCTGGGGATTCAGTTCCAAATCAAAATTCAAGGTACCACTCACTAGACTTGCTGCTCTCAGTCTAGTCAAGAAAAACCAAGCCCATCTGCACAGTTTGCTATTTATGTGTGCCAACATCATCTGTTTGGGAAAGGTCAGGGTAGAAGAAAAAGTTTTCATAGGTCAGCCTGTGAGTGCCCTACCAGAGGAACACACAGATACTGAAACAACTCATTTCAATTTTGCCAGCTTCCAGCACAGGCTGATGATCCATTACTTTTCTGAGCACTGCACTTGGATAAATGATTAAAAATGCTTAACTGAACGCAAAGAAAAGGAGAAAGAACACCCACCAAGCTCAGTCTCACTTGCCAAAGCTCCCTGCCACACAAACCTCAGTTACTTGTAACCTACCAGTAGCACAGTGAACCATATTAGATAGGTTGTGGCACTGGATAACAGTAAGAACATGGATAAAAATGTAATTTTTTTTTAATGGGAATAATAGTTTGGGGTTTGTTAATATGGGGTGAAAATATTTTGAGGAATCTGAAGCACTTTGCTATTTCTACTTGACATCAGTAAGAAAGTAAATAAAAAAGAAGTAATAAACCCTCTTTTTTCAGTGTTATGACTTGTAATATTTTGAAACATATAATTTAAATTCTTAAAATTTCAATAGCTGTTTTTTAGATAATTTGGCTTAGTCACCCTCAAATAGATACCAATTCTCCTGTTAAATTTTTAATTCTCTTAAAAATGCAATGCACTGTGAATTTTGAGACAGAACAATGTTTTTTCTTCCAGCTTTCAGCACTATGACTAAACTAAAACCTACAGGTATTTCCGCAAGAAGTTTTTTGGAAGAAAGTCAGGTGGGCAGTGCAGGAAAGGAAGACTGTAGAGGCAGCAACATTTTAAGGCTGTGACAGAACTCAAACTTATATTATCTGAATTCCATCAATCATCTTGAAGGTTACTATCTTTTCAGAAAGAAAAATTAATTCTTAATGTCATGTCATTATATTTCATCTGAAGTTTATAATCTATTCATATGGGCTCTGCTGTGATTATGGATTATTAACACAAACCTAAGAAGGAAGAAGATCCATATTTGTTTACCCATAAAGTAGCTGTTCATTATTTATATCTCTTTCCAAGGATACATTTGGTTCTGTGCTTCTCCCTTGGTTTGGATTGTTTATGGAACCCACACAGGTTGTTCCCCTCACAACTGCTGAAACATTCACTCAGAGCTGCTGGAATATCACAGAGATCACAGGGATCACAGACAGGCTGGGAGCAGCTCAGGCTCCAGGCAGAAAATTGCTCAAGAACCCTCTTCTCTAGACTCTGGTCTGCAATGGCCAGTGTCAGAGAAAATCAGGGATCCCATTTATTTTCCCCATTCTAGCTTGAGTTTATCTAGTGGCCATTAGAAGAATTTTTTTTTTTTAATCAACCTGAAACTATGAAAAATGACAGTGGGAGACTGATCTGTACTCTGGAATCCATCATTCAACAGTGAGTGTATGCAAACTCATCATGTTTAAGAAAAAGAAAGTGAGCTGGTTTGGAAGCCAAAGGGAGCAGAAGAGCTGGTGAGCTGCTCTGCTGAGTTCTTGTTATCCTACTTGGTATGTACAGACTGGATAAGTTTCACTAAAATGTCATTCTTTCACAGTGATTTTCCATGATATCCCAAGGAGTGAAGCTGAACTCTTTCCAGGAAAGTAAGTGTACTGTTATATCAAGGGATAAAAAAGCAAATCTGAGAACCACTGGCAACACTACAGACATACAACTACATTGCTGAGCAAAACAAATACATGAAACAAAAAAAAATGCAAGGCAGAACAGCAATAAAATAGAAGATGCTGATAGGAGTCAAAATGTACCTGTACTAAGAAATGCAAAATATATAAGAGAGTCAGAACTATACTGTAACAGAATGTAATTACCTTTATTGTGAAACGCATCCCAATCTAGCAACTGCATTGCCAATAAAATTTAAATTTAATCACAGAAAGGAGACAATAATTAATGACTAAATCAAAGTATTATAAATGGGTAAAATGTCTCAGTAATACCTCATAAATTTGGACAAATAACTTTAGTCAAAGAGCTCTGTAGGATCACACTGTGGCTCTACCCAGCTCAAGTTCTCAATTTCAGAGTAACAGAATTAGTCCTGGAGAGCTGCCAGTTTAGCTGCATGAGTAAAATCACAATTCACCATCATCCACAAGTTTGCAGCACCTTGAAAATCTGGAAATAAAGGAAAAAGCAAAAAGCCCCAAATGAAAAAAAAAAAAAACAAAACCAAAAAAACCAACAACAAACACCCAAAACTTTATACATCTGACCATTATTCAAGATAACTTACAGTTAGACTGGTTTTCAGGCGAGTTATGCAAAGGGAATTAAAGCACAAATATTTGCTGTTCAGATAAGCAGTCTTCAAAGTCCTCTCTCTCTGGTTTTCCCATTGTAAGCTTTCCTGCATTACTGGAGTTCGTGATACACCACTTATCCAACAGGGGCAACAGCCTTCCTCTGACAGCCTTTACAGCACAGAAGGTTTCCCTAGAGCATGGAAGGAATTTTTCCCCAGAGAAAGCTTCACATTTGCTTCAGTAATATTGTAATATTGTAATGTTATTACAATTTAACAACAATAATAATACAGACTTTTGAAGTTCCAGTTCTGTGTAAGCCAGGGAGGGGATGAGCCCTACAAAAGTATTCTCTGGCTTTCCTTGGTCAAATACTGTTTCCTCAGCCCTTGATCACTGCACCACAGTTTGATCATTCTCCCCCAGGTTGTTCACAGTTTCCTATAAGGAGGACGGCCAAGTGGAATAAAAGAACGTAGGACAGTGAAGTGACTCCCTTTAGTACTAATCTCCAAAGAAAGGAGAAACCAAGTGAGATGGACTGGCTAAAATAACTTGGACTTAGCTTTCAAAACCAGGAGCACTTATGCTTACAGTAACCTTTCTATACTCAGTTCTATAGATTAAGGTCTGCTTATCTCAGACCCCTCTTTTTTCCTAATCACATAAGAAAACTGCTTCTGCTGACAAGAGTTCTGGTTATCTTTAATAAAATATTAGTAGGTGCAAAATTAAAAAGTGAACAAGGGGAAAGAGTATGTCCTGCCTTTGTTGGAGCCCTGCAGTAATTGTATTTGCTTTCATTAATTTTGATTATGTAGCAATGAAAGTAACTGCAAGATCAATTCCCTTTGCAAGCAAGCTAGTAAATACAGCCTTGAGGTCTTCAGTAAAGACAGGACCAAAACTGTCCACAGGTAAAATGGGCTCAGGTATTCTATTCAGACAGGTGGCCTTAACTTTCACTTAACTCTGTTTCTGAAAAAAAAAAAAAAAAGTCACACATTTGTTGTGATCTGCATGTTTGTTTACAAGCAGCAATAAGGTGGGAGAAAACCCCAAGTAAGAAAATGAAGCCTACACAGAAATTACTCTTCCACGAATTGAAAAGGAAGAGGTTGCCTGTTTTCCTGATAGTGTTCATTAGTCTTCTGTCCCAGACATTATGAATTAAAGACCCACTGAAGATTAAGGAGGGAGACAGAAGATCGAGCCTGTGCATGTGCACTGAGATAACTCACACTGGAGCTGCCACTGACTAAGGCTTAGCCAAGCCTTTAGAGCAGCTGATGGTGTAAACAGAAAGACAATTAGGCTAAACTCGAAGGCCTTCTACGTTTGTGTAAAAAGGTATTTAGCTGGGACAAAGGAAAGCTGAGTTGTAACTCTGGATCAGGCTGGGAAGTATCATGAATATGTTTGTCACCTCCATGGTGCAGTGATTACAGAATTAATCACAGTTAATTGTTAATCCTGAATGGTCTTGCAGGACTGATCGATAAGCCTACCTGACAATGTCTGGGCTTTGATGAGCAGGTGGGCAGAGTTTTGTAATTAGGAATTAATTGATTTGTCAAAAAATACTTCAGCTTACTGAGCACAGACGGACAGATGAAATCCTATTTACCTAACACAAAGGAAAACTCTTACAGTGATAAGCAGAAGTAAAATTTGCAAAATTAGATATAAATAAATATTAGTTCAAAATGGAGCACCTAATTACAATTTTAAACTCCTTGCTTTGTTAAAGAAAGTCTTTGAAAAAGCTAGTTCAGCTAAAATAAACTCAAGCATTATTTTGAAAACAAAAAATAAAGCATAGGCTATTTAGACTATTTGTGTATTCTTTTTTCCTTTCCTAAAACAGAGATGAGTTCAATAACAATTACATTTGCCAAAAGCGCTGCTGGCACCATATTAGGCCCTTTAAGAAGTTCTGATCAAAAATATCCCTAATCATTAATTTGCTTTGTTCTAGTCACTGCTACCTTTCACTGGGCTCAGAAACTCCTGCTGTGTAGAACGTGCCAGCCTCATTCACTCAGCTATTTATGCTTTCATTAGGAACATATCACTACAGATACATTTTCAACTGCACTACCAGCAAAGTAGTTGAAGATAAATCAGTGGAGCTATAAAACCCAAGGGAGTTAAAATTGCTAAGCTCACAAATAGTAGATTACGTTTCCCAAAATCACAATCAAACATCACTGTGCTCCTGATTTCAAACAGTCCTATTCCAGCTGTGCTCATTACTCACTATTCATCACTTCCTTTCTTTTGAAGATTTTAAGGCCTGAAATTCTTACACTGGTATTTATAACATCCCTCAGGAATACTCAGAACAGATCCCTAACACTGGGTCCTGTTAAGCCAAAACCCACATAGACAAAGCATTTCTTCTCACACATTATTCTGTTAATTATTGAAGATAACACAAAGTAATTTTCAAAGCTCCAGACCTTTCAGTCACTATGCATGACTCCCTAATACCCTAGACCATGATCAATAATTTTCTCTACTGCTTCCAAAGTAAATTTGCACCACACCCACCCACAGCTGAACTGCCAGAACTACTGCATAAGTTTTTTGGCTCAGGCTCCTGATGGACACCTAGGAAAACTCATGATTCAAGCTAGGTGCCTAATAACCCTGCAAAAAGCACAGTGAGACTTTAGCACCTAAAAATGGATTAATAAGTCAGCACAGTGGAGGAGGTAGGGCTGGTTGGCAGCTGCCTAAGCCATTTAATGAACTGAAAAAGAAGTTTACAATTCAATGACATTGTTCTCCCTACATCCCAAGCCTGCTATATTTAGATGTAGCCTGAAGAAGACACATGTTGGACAGGGGCCCACAGATCCCTTTTTGCACTTAACTGCTCCTTCCAGCTCTTTCTCTCTTTTAGCAGCATTTACTGTGCTGCACTCCGATTTTGTGAGAGCAATGCTGTGTTTACTCCTAGTTCTTCCATCTCCACACCTGTCTCTGACTACCTGGTTATGACCTGAAGTGGGGCACACCCTTGGGAACCAAGAAATGTAGGTTTGAATCTCCTTCACTTGAAGAGGTTATTGATCCAGGACTCTTAATGCACAATCCCCAAGCTCAGTGATCTGATATTACACGCAAGGTGGGTGACCTGTCCTTCACTCCAACAGCCTTTCCCCTCCTCATGGAAATCAGTATTCCACCATTTGGGGCAGAGGAACAACTAACATGGAGACTATCGAACTTCTTAGAAAGCAATATGTTTGACCCAGCCATGCTGCCTGTGCATTTTGACAGGCTTCAAAGTTAGGTACAAACCACAGCAGGAAATAATATTTTTACCTAAACTACACTATCATGACGAATGCACTTATTTTTTAACACCTTAATCCTTTTAAACAATCAAAAAACCACCAAAACCGAATTGCAGGCCTACAAAATCTTATTTCTGACTCTCAGCTGGACTTAAAATTATCTTATAGAAAATCGTGCTGATGGATACTAGCTATTAGTGCTTCTCAGCATAGAAAGTACTTTTCTCATACTGTCATGAAAAATTAATCATATTCTTTGAAAGAGGGAAGGACTTGAATAACAATCTGCTGTCAATCAATCATGGGCATGAAGGAACAGCAGCAGCTACTCCTTCTTGTGCTTGAACTCTGTTCATTGGACATTTTCCCTAGTACCTGCACTGACAGATCTTCACTTGATAATTTATTATCAGAGACTGATGACTGTATTAGCAGACCTTCACTTCAATTTTTGGATTTTCTGATCCAGGACACTGTTAATTGTGACAAAATGATCAGCTATACAAAAAAAAACCCCTCATTTCAAAAAAAGTGGATGTAATAGAACGAGGAACAGAGATGTGATAAATGTGATGTAACTGGTCAGGATTCAACTCTTGAAGCATCTTCGTATGCAATCATAACACATAGAAAAGAACAAAGGAACAAACCTAACACCAAACAAGAGCTTGCTCCTCAGTGTTTCATCCTGTTGAGGATGGATTTGGTTGAGTGCTTTCAGGTGGATGTTATAACAAGTCACAGACCAGAAGATGAAAGATTGTGTCAGCAGAATCTTCACAAAATATAGGGATCACTTTCTAATTAGGATCATCCAGTTGCAGTTCAGACTTCTGTGAAAGGATTTCAGAAGGACTCCGGAAACTCATTCACCAGGACCCCTGTGAGCCTGGGTCTTGCTTCTATGTTGTGCAATATGAGTGAAGAATCTATGACTCATCACAAAACAGACAATCTTTGCACCTGAAGAAATTTTAAAAGTAATAGGATGATCAAGCTTCTGCCACGAGAGATACTTGTTTAATTCTGTCTCTGGGCAGAGGATGCAACAAATAACCTTCTGAGGCCCTAATAATCATATTTCTTACAAAAAAAGTGACCATTTCTGATCTGGCCAGTAGACAAAGAAAGTTCATGTTTTCCATTCCCAATTCTCTTTCAGGCAGAGAAGGTTGCTGTTTAGACAAATATACCTGGAAAAACTGACCCTGTATGAGATTGCCATCTAGAGAGAGCTGAGGTTAGGAATTATTACTTTCTCCATTCTGTAGACTGCCTGTTAGATGGGAAGAAGAGAAGCCTCAGGGAGGAAAAAATTCAAGCTCTTACTCACAGCAGAAGCCTTGATACCCTCTTGACCCTACCTGCCTGAAGGCAGGCACTGGCTGAAACACACTCTTAAATCAGGAACTGACAGGACAAGTGACTCATTTGACTCAGGGGAATCTATGGTACAGCCAGAATTGGAAACCACACACACAAGTTGTTGGACTGTGAATCAGTGACAAATTTATCCTTTGCCTCTCTGTAGTACTGCAAGAGGGAAACACTTGATGTTTATCTGATGTAACACAAGCCATGCTAAATACTGTACCTAAAATGGAACAGATAAATGGTGGATGGGGAAGAGGAGGCAGAGAAACAGGCTGGGAGGGAGAAGAATTAGGGATGACATTTTATGTCTTTTAAAAGTCTGACCTTTTGGAAATATCACTGTGTACGTTTTAAATATTAATAAAGGCAGTAGCTGTTAGGAGGCACAGGGCTGTTGTCAGGGGGTGACCTTTTATTGAAGTAAAAGAAAATTGACAGTTTTATTAGCCATAGACTACTGCAAACAGAAGCTACAGGAAAAAAGCAAGAAAGCAAGCTGTCATTGTGATTAGCTACATTCTGTAAATTAATCTGAGGATGTGTCTGCGCCTAAACATTGCTGCAGGTCCCTCTGTATCTTAGCCCAGACTTACCAAACAGCCTGAGAGTTAAGAAGAATAGCATATCCCATTTCAGTTCTTTAAAGAGATACTGTTTCTGGAGAAAACAATGACACTGGGATCCTCATGGCTCTGTGATCACTTCTGTGTGCCACTCTATGCACCCTCCTCAGCTCTGAGCAGGGTGAGAACCCTTTTCAAGAGCCACCAACAGACAGCATCCTGATGAAGGATCAGACAGCAATTACATCAGACCTATTTTTGCTTTTCAGGACTAATTCATTAAAATACGCTTCTTCAAATTGTCTAGCCTTACTCAGACTAGAATTTTGATGCTATATGACTAGGAAAGAAACAATTATGCCGATTCTTCATTCCAAATTGTTTGGGTTTTTTTACTAGAAGTAAGCTGAATGAACTTCTTGTCTTCATTTTGCTAGCAGTAATCTCAAGGGTTCAGCTGTGAGTAATCCAAGGCCAGCTGATACAGCACAGCTGTGTAACCTTGACTCCAACTTCTGAGCAAATTGCTAAGTTGTGAGAATGAGCTGTGAAAAATAAATTGAGCAGACCCGTCCAAGGTAAGAAAAGTAAAATTGTAGGCAAAGGTAAGACTGTTCAGATGTGAGAGTTACAAGCTCAAGGACTTGAGAGGAAAAAAAACCCACCAACATGAAAGTGTGTAAAGCCCTGCAGGGAAAAAAACCACACCCAAAACAGACTTGGAAGTTGATGGTACATCATCAAGGATCTGTGCTCCAAAGAGGAACGCAGGTCATTCCTTCCCCACCTGACTGCTGACTGCCTAGCCACTTTCTTTTATCCAGGAAAGGACAACGGGTTTATGAAGGGTTAATTCAGACTCTTCAACTCCTAGTGGGAATGAGGGATCAGAGAAGGAGTGAATAACAAAGGAGAGCCCTTGCTTGTCCTTCAGTTATCCTTTAGTGACAAACAAGGCGCTACATAACATTTTTGCACTTCACTACCATTTACTTAATGTGATAAGATAAGGTCTTTCATACATTTCGGCTCCATTCACTGTTTTTTGTTGTTACTTATAGTTCACAGCACAGAAAAAGCTGGTTTATAAACTATGTCTAGTGCAGTCACAGAGGTCAAAATCTGCCCTCCTTTATGTCTCATTCTGCAGAAGGTATTTCACTGCATAGGATTTAGAGCTGATGTGCCCCCCCACAAAGCCAGCTGAATCTGTTCTTGAACATGGGAGCACCATGAAGGCTGATGGGAATGAGGAGGACTTAGAAATAGTGAGCAGCATGGAATTCTCTCCAGAGGGAAACAAGTCAGCTTGTCAGCAAGTTCCAGCATGAAAAGGACATGGATCTGCTTTAGTGGGTTCAAAGGAGGCCACCAAGTTGATTAGAGGGATTCCTCTCCTGTTGGGATTGTTCAGCCTGGAGAAGACTCAGGGGTGACCCAGCTGTGGCCTGCCAGTACCTGGAGGGGCCTACAAGAAAGATGTGGAGGGGCTGTTTACAAAGGCTTGCAGTGCCAGGACAAGGGGTGATGGCTTTAAACTGACAGGGGGCAGGTTTTGATAGGATATTGGGAAAAAATTCTTCCCTATGAGAGTGATGAGGGTGATCTCAGTGCCCAGAGATTTGGCTGTCCCATCTCTGGAAGTGTTCAAGGCAAGGCTGAATGGAGCTCTGAGCAACCTGGTCAGAAGTGGAAGGTGTCACTGCCCCAGGCAGAGAGGTTGGAATTAGATGATCTTTAAGGTCCCATCCAACCCAAATCATTCTATGGTGATTAATCTCTTTTTTTACTTCCAAGACAGCCAAGGACAAGCACATTTACCACAAACCAGCCTTGCTGGTGTAAGCAGTGGGTGCTGGCTAATCTGTATATCCTGGATTTCTCCTGCTGCTCAAACGCTGCAAATATGCACACAAAAGGATAACTAGAACTACAGAAAATCAATTTTTGTTTTTTCAATGGAGGTATAATTTTTTCCATTCTGGTTTGTTGTTGTTGTTGTTTTGGTACGGTTTTTGTTTTTTTCTTTTGGAGTTATGTTCTTTAGCTGACAAAACACAGGCTGCATTTGTTTATAAAAACAGGCAGTATGGGAAAAGGTAAGCCTAACCAAAACATTTATTCAGAATGACAGAATTTAATCAGTTAATTCACATAAAGACAGCAACGAGAGCTCGAGAACAGGCTAAAAATATTGTCAGGAAGTCATGGGTAAATCAAATAGGAGAGAAAAGGCAGTGAAGTAATTCTAAGGAGGTTTACACGTCTATTGCCTGGGAAAAGTATTCCAGGTTCTGCTATTCTTTAAAGTACGGGAAGGTACTTCAGACATAAAGAATGACAACAGTAACAAAGAAAAACTGTGAAAGCATCTACATCTCTTCGTGTTTAGTTCTATTTAGAGGAGCCAAATTTCTCCTTCCTCTTTTCTCTTAGTATTGACAAAGTTTAGGATGCCTTGAGGGGCGTTTTTGTCTTACAATGTTGTAGAACACCCAGGAAAGAGAGACAAGGCTCTCCATGGAAACTGAGGGCACAACCAGTTGATCCCAAAGAAGGCAGACCTGGCAGCTAGCACTGAAATGCAGCTGTTTAACAGCACTCAGAAAGTCACATACCCCTCTGGGACAAAAGCTTCAACTGAAAGCAGAGTTAATAACAGTAATGCCTTCTGACATCAGTGGAAACCATTCACTTTGACTTTACCACCTATTCCCCCACCATTATCCACACCTGAATTATCCAAAACCTGAAGGTTACGTCAGCATTTACATGTCCTATATAAGAGAAAAGGAATGTGTATTGTAAAAAAGACTAATTGACAGCTAGAATTTGGTATGTAATTTTTGTGGTGATATCACTAAACTTCTGCTGAATTAGATCTGCATCCGCGCTCAAGGCAGAGCAGAAAAAACTCTAAAAGTTACTAAGTTTGCAAAGCTCCGATGTGAATGACAGAATTATTTAGGGATGTAAGGGGAAAACAGACTGAAGAGGAAACTGCTACAGTTTCTGCAACAATAGGAATGAAAACCTTCACAAAACAAGTTGTTACAGCAAGTTTCCTTGGTTACCTTATGGGACCTAAAAAAGAAGGAATCCTCATTCTTAGAGGTCTTGAAGACACCAAGTTGACTGGGGAACGGTCTTTTGCAAAAGGGATTAAACTTGTTTGAAAAAATAGAAATGTATCGGTTCTGAATCAATAAAATGCAGTCTGTCAGTAACTAAGGCTCTTTACTCTTAGCTAAGGACAGGGAATCTTCTGAGCACCTGCCATCTCAGTCTATGCATCTATACTAAAGAAAAAGTAGTAAAACACAAAATAATGCTCTTTGATACTGCATTTTCCCTTGGTATCAGAAAAATGATTCAGTTTTGTGGTTTCCAGTCAGAGAGATGAAGGCAATGACCAGAGGACAGAAGTGTAATGGGTAAATCAATTTTTCTCCTTTGCTTTTCAGAAATATTTTGCTTCTCCCCAATCCCTGGCATTTATAGCTGTCTTGAAGTTGAAAAGCAGATTTCTGCCAAACCACAGCCTAAGGAAACTCCTTGGTGTACATGAAAAGCAAGTTAGTCTCCAGGGAAATGGCAAGAGATTTCAGCTTTTTGTCCAGAGATCTGAAGAGATGAAACATCAAACAGATATGAAACATTCAGATACAGCAAAGAGTAAGAAACCCTTATACCCAGTCTATGAGCAGAACCTTTTTAATGCACTCTTGTCTGCAAAAATCTCTTCCTGGAAATCTATTCATGCCCGTTCAAAGACCCTGTATTAGTCCTATAAACTATTAAACCTTCCAAATTACTTAGATGACCCAAAGTCAGGAAATTTTACTTCTGTGATGTTCAGCTGATGGTATAACTCAGAATTACAGTTTCAATCAAAGGGGAAGTCTAGACCAAAACACATCATCCATCAAAACTATACCTGGCATACCTAAGGAGTGTGACAGGAAAATATGCACATGCCTAATGATACACAACAGAAGACCACAATTATCTGCTGAAACAAGATGTTCTTTTGGAAAAAGAATGACTGGTACATATTCACATGTCTATTTGTGTTTGCAGCTCAGCACACCAAAAGGCAAAGTAGGGCAAAGGTCTTGGTGGGTTTTTTTCCTCCCCTGGTTCTGAGGTATTCCTCACAGTAGAAAAAGAAAGCTTATTTTCTTAAAAACTAGTTTGAAACAGATTTGTACCATAAAGATAATTTCTTCACTCTGCTGTTTCAGCTAAAATATTATCTGGTCTCAGCAGAAGTGTTAATATTTGGAATATCCTTTTTTTCCCTTCTGAACTGCAAGGAAGATACATGATACCAAACAACTGTGGCAGGGGACAGAAGAAAGCAGTCCAGATAAACAGGAAGGAAGCAGAAAGCCTGAAGATGTGAGAAAGGGAAGGATAAGTCTTTTTAGTTATTTTTAAAGAAATCACACAGATAGTATTTACAGAGCAAGTTGCATCTGGAGGAACATGCAGGTGTTTTGGCATATTCTGGAGATACCAGAAATCTCCAGGCCAACATTTTGAAGTCAACACTGGTGTTTTAATCAACAATCTATTCTGTCTTTGCACATACATTTCCTGAGGGTGTTTCCTACCTCTACCAGAGCATGGCGCAAGCAGCTTGTGCTTGCACCAGGGAGATGAGTGGGGAAAATGACTTTTTAAAGCATATGGTAAGCTGGGCTGGCTCCATGACAAATAAATTGTATGTTACCCACTAAAGGCAAGGATGAAGGAGAAACAGAGAAGATGCTCGGGTCTGTTGGCTCCAAAACGTTATGGCCACCTGTTAGCAGTCCAAGTTTGTTTACTTATTTATTTAACATTAAATTTGCTGCAATTCTGTATTCAGTGAATAAAAGTCTTAAATCCCTAGTGCTTTCAGCATAGCACCTTTGACAATAATGAAAATTCCCAATTCTAGCCAGAGAGCACATTAACTGTTTCTTCTCTCCTAAAACATTGGTCTCCACTGGAGCTAACAGGCCCTGCAATACCCAGCAGAACTACCACTCATTTTCTTTCAGCACTAGGCTATATTCTTTTCATGTGCTATAGGCTTTTTTATGCAGCACCACTATGTATTGGTGCTTATGTCTCAGATCACTTTGATTCAGTAGAAGAGAGAAAATCCAGTGACTTGGGATAGAGATTTTCTGTATCACTGAGGCAATTACAGGCCCTTATCTTTCTTGATTTTTCTTGAGGATAACAACAGGCTAGGTCTATAATTCTTCAAGGCTCCTTGTATGCAATAGAGAGCAGGCTAAGCTATCACTATCTTAAGGTGGTGGTCCCTTTCCCTGACAATTCTGGAAACTGACTGGTATCTTTAAAGTTAAATCAGCATCTGATGCTTCAGCTCCCAGGGTATAAGAGTACTTTCCTACCCTTGAGAATATTACTTTAGAGACCACAACACATCCAGACCCCACAGTCTTACAGGAGCAATTTTGAAGCAAGCCTTATAAAAATCATTCAGTGTAATTAAGACCTACATGAAAGTCTGCTTAATTGCAGGTATGCTAGTTTGGAAATCTTTTTGAGCAGGACCACCCTGAAAAAACATAGCTCCTTCTAACTATAAGCTGCAAGACAAATGCATCAGTTTTACCCCTGCAGGGATTTAAACCTCTGCAGAGATAGAATTCTCATTTAAAGTTTTCTTGCAGTCAGTCTCTTAAGGCATCTTAGCAGCTTCATCTTCAAATACCCCATTTGTGGGTTTTTTTATGTGTAATGTCTGTATCTCAACTGGATGGAGTGCAGAGGAGAGTCAGGAAAACAATCAGAGACTTAGAAAACATGAGCTACAGAGCTGGACTTGATGACCCTCAAGAAAAGAAAAGATAGCACTTCCAAAGCATTCATAGGACAGGAGTCCAGGCTGGTGGATCACAGAAGGAAGAGATTTGAATTATAACAGAGAAGATTCCTGTCCAGAGTCCAAGAGCACATTCCTCCTATCCATTCATCAAGAAACATATTCTTCTTCTTCCTCATTCTTCCACTCTTCAACCACTGTAAAAGTACATAGACCATTATTTTAGCTTTTGTATTTTAATAAAACTATTTTTATTGTGGCATGGCTGTGATTTCAGAGGAATAGTTACAAACTCAAACCTTCATGTCCAGTAAGAATACTGAGAAATCAAATTTTCCTAGAGAGCATGAAGCAATTTCAAACCCAGTTTAGAGAAGTGAGCTATAATGGAAGGCCTCTACAAAGGTAGCTTAGAGGTTCTCATAATTTTTCTTAATTCAAGAAAAGATCAAACAAGACTGAAAAAGTAAAAACATCTCTTGAGTACTTTTCAAGTATTTGAAGGATATTGATAGTGTTTCCTGCCTAGACATTTCTCTGTGAGAGCCTCAGATGCTGTTTGTAGTTTAGATTTTTTCCCGTACATCTGCTTTCCTGCACCATCCTCCTCAAGTACTTACCTGGAGCAATATATGTACAAAATACACGTCTGTGTGACCCCATGCAATCCTGGATGGAAAGTTGCACATGAGTGCAGAAGCAGCTGCCTGAGACTCTTCCATCCCATCCACACTGAGTACCTCCAAAAGGAGGAAGAGATGTCACAAGCACTTTCACTGGTTGTAAATTGAATTGTGAACTACTGGCAAGCAGCTGGTCTTCAAGGAAGTGGCCCTTCTCTGACACCAGTCCCAAGCCATTGCTTAATGTGGTATACCCAGACTTTGCCCAATGCTGCAAATGCAAATACATTCAAATACTAAATTAATCTGTTTGTTAAAATGTCAAAGGAATGGGGAGTAGGAAAAAGAGCTCCTTGATAGTTTTTGCCACAGCAGTATTTCCAGAAACCAATTAAAAACAAGCTGCAAGTTTATGGAGAGTCATTTGTATAAAGATGCAACAAGGGGAAAATCAGAATTAAGCAAGTTCATTTTTTCCTGCTGAATTAAGAGGCTGGAGGGCAGCACTCAGTCATTCTGTGCAATCCCAAAGGCACAAAACTTCAAACCAGCCGACTCCTGTGTATGATGGTCACCTCGTGAAGTAAGAATTGTCTAGAAGCTTCATGTATAAACCTGAACTCTGCTGTTACTAGGATCAGTATTTCTCTTCAGTATAAATTAAACCTGCACCTGGATTTCTGAATTCTTTGTTCACATGCTTATGTTGTGATTGTTCCTGAGCAGTTTTCTCTTTCCCCAGGAGATGCAAGGAAGTAGCTTAGCTAAGCCAAATAACACTGTTTGCTGTATAAAAAGACTGGCTGGCTGTCTCTCTGGCCAAATACTTCATCTTTGGTCTACTAGAACAGAGGGACTAAGGCACAGTTTAGAGAACTCTTGAGAACAGGACTGCATCTCTGGAGAGCTGATGCACTGACAAAGCCCAGGCAGAGGGAATGGGTGTTTGGTTCCCCATTCAATAACAGAGCTGTTCATTTATTCATATGGGGCCATGGTTGATTCCAGACCTCTGCAAATGAGTGGTGCAGAACAAACTGAAACCTGGGCTAGTGCAGAGCTGTTCTCCTGCAAACAGCACCTACTGGAAGGCATGGGAACATGCATTTGGATTTGGCTTTAGGTCAGTGGATAAAGCATGCATCTGCCTCTGTGTGATACATGGGTATTTCCTCCCCCCCACAGAGCTCTGTGCCACACTTTACAAAGCAATGAAAATGCTTTTGCCAATTTTTTGGCCTCTTTGAGCAGTAAACATCATAAATATGTTCTACAATTAGTCACAATCTGATTGCACCTATAGATTATGTTGCAGTTTTAATTGCACCATCACAAACAGTAATACAATTATTAACTCCTCTGACAAAACAGACTTCTGGAGCCTTTATTTACATGAGTGCTATAGCTCCCAAAATTCTCTACGTCTGCTCTCTGACATAGTACTGCATTTGGAAATAATGAGTGGGAGTTTAAAATAGGTTCAGCATGCAGCTCACACTGTTCCCATCTCTGACATCCATATGTGGTTTGGACAATCTGGAGCTTTCTTTGAAAGGCCTCGCTCTATTTTGCAAAATAAAGTTCTACATTTGCTGCTATTGGGTTCTGCAAGTTGTAGAACGTTAAGATGTCACTAACACAATAAACAATGATGTTTATAAACAGTCTGATGGCTGAATAGACACATACAGGATCAAATATTTGCCACACAAGCAATCAAACAAATTGATCAACACGAAGAAAATTATTATAGAACTATAAATGTTCTATTATTAACCAGCAATCTGCATATCTTCCTCCAATTAATGCCTAGAAAGGAGCTGCAAGTCAGTTGAAACTTAATTACTGGCATAACACTTTGTTGATTAGAAATGCAGCAACAGTCACTGCTTCTACTCCATTTATACAAGGCCCATAATAATAAGCCAGGGGATGTCAGTGGCTGCTTTCCTGCCAGTAGTTTCTGCCCTAGCAATAACTCCTGGTGTAAATGTACTCCTGCACCCGTGTCACTCAGCTCAGTAATTGCCTTGCCACTCACATAAAGAAAACAATTTCCGGCTTTGATGGGATTTTGTCGGCAACGTGAAACTGCTCCCGCAATCTCTGCAGTGAGGTGTTAGGGGGGTTACTTTGGTGGATCTTAACATGAAACTAATCTTTAAGGAAGCAGGTGGAAAGGGAGAGAGGCTTATATGCTGGTAGGGGCCGGGGAAATGTTGTTTTCCACGTGATTAACGAAAGGGAAATATTCAGTGATGTGGGACTGAGACAAGAAGAAGAGGAAAAAGAAGGGAGAAGCAAAGGGAAGAAAGTTGCATTGCCATTTTCATATCAGCAAGTTCAGCACATCTTCCAGAAGTTCTTATAAAGCCATATATACTCATTTCAGATGGCATAGGGAGCCAACCAGCAGGCTAATTTCAGATTGCTTCGTACTTGCTCCTCCCCACAAACTGCACCCTTATCACCATCATTCTACCATTCCCAGCCTGAAGCTGCAGATGCAATGGGTTTTCCCCTCAGTGTGTGACATGCAGCATTCTTCTCACTTCACCACCTCGTTCCTGGAATGAGGTCACTCAGTATTCAGCATTTCATTCACTTCTCACCCAAGATGAGCCCAGAGTGAGCTTCAGGTTTCCCTGGGACACCTGAGGCCCTTCCCAAGCTCTTCATGCCCTCACACACCTCTGCAAGACCCTGGCTTGACACAGCAGAATGACACGGGCAAGGAAAAGCTCTAGGATGGTAAGCAAGCACTAACCTTGCCTGCTTGCTATCACAGTTAGCACTTGCAGCAACAGAGACAAGACTTTCTTCTCCCCCTGACCCTTGCTTCCCAGGTGGATTTATAATTGAGGTTTTCATGGACAGGTGTAAGAAACATTCAATTTATATCTCTCTCTTAAGATGTTTCAAAACTTTATCAGAAATACAATTTGTGAGTAGCAAGTTGAGTAAATGGAAAGATTTACAGAAAAGTGCATTTCAAAATTCTTTTTGGATGGAAAGTCATATCAAGAATAGGATAAGGAGGCTTAAAATTAAAGGAAAAATGTAAGCATTCCACAGTATCAGCCAGAGAACATCTCTAGCATTATTATTCAAATTTTCCCTTGCAGGCATAAGAGACAGAATGAAACAGCCAAGCTGTCCATGAATACACACAATAGCTTTATTTCTACTTTTGCAAAAGAGCCAGAAAGAAGTATTATGTACAATACATGCAAACTATTATAATTTACACATTTTTCCTCCAGAAAAATAAAGCACAACTTATTGAAATCACAGAACTTGAGGACACCAGAAATACCAGGGAGTAGCTGAGGGGCTGATCCACAGACACACATGTTCCAACGGGGGACTTGTGCTAATTTCTGGCAGGAAAAACATAATGAGCAAATCCATCTCTTTCAGTTGATCCCAATGAAGTTTTGGGTTTATTTCATCTCCGCTGCTTTAATATTTGATATTGCTATCACAAGCTCCTATGACAGGACTGGTATTAACTGTCTTCAGTAAGCTTTCTATTTCTGAGCACTCTCCTGAGAGAGATGAGTCACAAGGATCTTAAATGCACCAGGCTCCTCATCCCTTCATAGCATTGTCTGTATCTTAACTACAGCACATACTTTCAGCAAGTAAAAGTATATTAAATTAATGAAAAAAAAAGCCCTTTCATTCTTAGCCGAAAATGGTTCTACTTCAACTGCAGTATATTTCATCACAGCAATATTAAGACACTTCCAAAAATGTTCTTGCAGTTCAAGGAGGTAAAAAGGCCTTCAGGGGCACATAAAATCTAATATATGGATTGATTACAGCTTTTTTTTTTTTCCCATATAGGAAAACTTGGATACACACAGACTTTGGATTTAGGGAAACTAAAACTCACTGGTTCTCCCGCTACCCTAAAAGAAAGCATGGTAACTATTTTTACCTTCAGAATAGGCATGACAGCTCTTCATGTACATCTTCAGAAGTATCTAAAACCTCCAAAGCTGTCAGGACTTACCCTTTTTTGAATTATAAAATAGTGCAAAAAGGAAATATTTGAGGATTAATTTTTTTTCAAACAACACAGAATAAAGTTCTTAATAGTATTACTCTTCCATGTTTTTATGTTTTTAATATTTGGGAAAAAACCCCAACCCAAACAAACAAGACCAAATTAAAAACAAACCAAACCACCCCAAAACAAAACCCTCCTTGGCAGGTAGCCTGACTTTGTATTGATCACTTCTTGCTCTTCACATATGGTGGAATGTTATTTTTAATGCTGAATACACACTAAATAGAGATACACACAGGCTATACCCAACTCAGTGTTGGGCTTTCCTGTAAATCAGATTGCCAGCAGTACCCCAGAGTGGATTTGTGCCCTATTTTCAGTACTTCATATTTCTTTAGCAATGCATTCCTGAAAACCAAAAAATATGCATAAAATCTATATGCTTAAAATACAATTCAGGCAAAACCAATCCACAAAATACAAGGAACTGTTGAGGCAGAATTTAAAGTGTAATCACAAATTTAGGACAGTTTCCCACAGATGCTCCTCTCTTCAGAGTTTTCAATAAATCTCTCATACTCTATTCCCATTCTCTACAGCTTTCTATTATTTTCCCCATATTCATTTTTCCTTCCCATCAAAAGCCACTTTCCTGTTTTCTTATTTGAAAATTGAAAAAGAAATAAATTCTGCAGTAGCGCTATGCAGGCAGATAAGACACTTGGGCATGTTTCAAAGAGAAAGTTTCACACTCAGTACATTGAAAAAGAGAATCAAGTGCACACACCACTTCTGAAAAAAACAGAAGAGGCTTCCAAGCATATTTTTCAAGTTGTAGGGATTTGTCCAGTACCCATTTGCTCTGATGAGCTTGTAAAACAAAACCAAACCAAAACCCAAACCTCATAATAACAACCACCACAGATGAAAAGTAGCACCAGTGTGATGTTCTGCAAGGCCTTCTTTGCATCACTTTTTATTTCACTCTGCACACCCTTATTGTGCTTGTGCTTTTCAAGTGCATGAAACTGAACAAGGTCTGCTCAAGAAAATAATGCATTTGGAACAAAGTTACAAAACCCACATCCAAACCCTTCGCACTTCTAACAGAAAAAGCAAACTTAGGGTCAGGCCAGGAAGAAAACAATGGCATTTACAAAAAAAAACCAGAAAGGAAAGAAACTCTATCATCAGCATAGCAAAAAAGAGGCAGCAATCAATAAAAACAAGGATTACTGTGGGGACTTCAGCCTGCACCTCTCTAAGCATTTAACCCTTGCTCCCCCTTCTGAACTCAATTAATCTCCTCCCCTTTGTGCCTTTTTCCTGTTCCTGAGGTCCCTCTTGGTTAATCACCTGTCTCTAGAGCAGGTTGGCTAATTTAGCTCTGACAGCCATGAGTCGCCAGGCAACATCCGGCACCAGCTTTTACACAAGTGTCTGTATTTTCTCATTTGTCCTTTCACTTCTTTGGGGGAAGATCATAAAGTCAGCATACTGCAGCCATGAAGAGAAGGAAGAACCTCAGAAAATAGAAGAGATCACATCTCTCACACTTAATTAGTATCAAATTTATGAATATTCATATGAGGAACACCTAGGCCAAGATGGAGAAGTGTGTTTTGGAGAGAAGAAACAAATGCAGCTGCTGATTAGCTTTGTAAAGGCACACATGAAAGCTGTCACAGCTGTGACTGATTGCAAGAAAAGGTGTTTCATGTCCCAAAAGCCATTTTTAAAGCAATGCAATACAAACTTTGGGATATCTCTGCTTGGCAGAACAAACCCTGAAATGACTAGTGTGTAGCAACATGGTCACTTGCATGGCCACTGTAAAAGTTCATGGAAGGACACAAATGTGGTACAAGTAGACCCATGGGATTAATAAAACATCACATAAATGCTTCTAAATGCAATTCAACTCACCTTCTAAAGAGAATAGGAAAACTCAGCCCTTCAGCAATCTTCACAAAGCAGATCTGTCATGCTTCTTGTTAAAGATATCCCATTAGCTTATGTGAACGTGCAACACCCACGCCAAGGCTGCAGGGGAGCAGGAGACCCTAAGCGAGCAAAGAAACAGAGATCCTTCAAGCTTTGTTTGCATTCAAAGAAAGCCCTTAGGTATTAAAGTTAAAGGAAACACCAGGATGACAACCCACTCAGAACCATGGAGGGGGAATTTGGCTGAATAGGCCCCTTGACTTTGACAGCTGAGAGGAAAAACCCCAAGTGACAGCTAGAACAAGAGGTTGTTCCTAGAGTCACTGTAGGTTTTCTAAATGTTTGGGGATTTTTTGCTGAGCCTGTAAGTGCTTCAAAGGTTGTAATCAAGAGCTCAATCCTTTGTTGCTACACAATTAATTTGTTTTCTTGAGTTTGCATTCTTGTTTGATCTAGCCTTCTGTCATGTGTCCCTGGGGTAGCTCTGGAAAGCTGAGGTGTGTAATTTCTCCAAGGACAGAAATAAAAGAAATAAAAGAAGATCCCACAAAGAATCTGCAGAATGTCCCATCAAGAAAACGGAATGCTCTGAGGACTGGTGTTATCAAGATACAGAACACGGGAAAAAAAACCTCCATGTTCTGACAGATACTTTTCAGCGACCTGCAGGTAGGGGAAGAGATGGGTTATGACATGAGGGAATCCCACACTGTCACATCTTGATGTAAGCAGAACCCAGGACCAGCAATCTGTAAGCTTAGAAAAAAATATTACTTTCATCCAGAAACCTGAATTTCAGTGAATATTTACATATTCACTAGCTCTTCAAGCTGCATTAGCTGTGCTATGTGCATCAGTTTTAGGAGCTGCCTGATTATTAGCAGCTCTACCTAATTATGTGCCAATTAATACAAGAGCTCCCACAGTGTTAATATGAGGGGTTTCCTTTCCTCTGCTGCTCACTTTTATCTACGACTTCAAGAAAAATCTATTGATCACCCCATACTAATACAGTCATTTATTATGGTTATTAGGCTGTTATAAATCCCAGGGAACTTTGACAGACCTTACTATTTTAGATAGTGGATTTTAAAGAAACATTTGGCAAATCGTCTGGAGGAACTAAATGTCCTGTCTCTAAACCATATGCTCCCAGAAGAACCAGCTACTTTGTTTCATTCTGCAGTGTGCTATGCAAAATGCCCCTCGATTTCTCTGTTTTCCTACGTGTCCATCCTGGTGGACACTGATGACCACAGAGGTGCATGACTTAACTGACTGGGAACCAATTCCAGTGACAGGTGGATCAACCACAGGGAGGGAAGGCCTGGGGCTGCCTCCAGGTCACACAAGGTGAGCAGAAACTGCATCCCTTGGCAGGGCAGGAATGTTTCCAAAAGCAGGCAGCCACCATGGCCACCTCTGAGATTCATTCCAATAATGTTTTCAGCGGACACCTTCTGCACACCCCAGCAGGTCCCTGCTCCTGCCTGCACTTGGAGCAAAACAAAACCAAACCCTTTGGCTGTGATTTTTCAAAAGCCCCTTAAGAGGTTAGTGACTAGGAGGCAGCTTAGGTCAGTCTGCCGCTCTTGAAAACTCTCCTTTTTGTCTGTAGTGTATTTTGAGTAAAACATTAATATATAAATATTCTGAGAATTAATGCTTTCTGCCTCATAGTGACTGCATAATACAAAGAGAAATATCACCTAGAAATTACCACTGATTTACAACTGTAAACTATTTATTCTCAGCCAGCTAGCTTATTATATGAGCTACTCTGTATTTCAAAGCACAGTTTTTTTAAAAAACACTTGCTTGTCTCAGTTCAGGTGACTTTTTTGGTGTCACTTTGCAAAGCTCTTTTACCTGGGCATTGATTTGCAGTTCACCACCAGGCTCCTGCATTACGGACCTATGTTATAGATAATAAAATTTAAGATGCTGATTACAGAATGGTTCTGTGAAATAGGATGGAAACTTTTGCTGGTCTGTGAAGATGTTTTGCTTCTCTTGAAGCATAAATGAGTTTGTCATCTCTTAAAGATCAGACATATCTTCTGCAGAGCACACACACACAAAGTATTTTCTGGTAATCCCATGGTTATTACTCAGTCTCATGCTAGTACCCATGGCTCAGAACCCAAGCAGAGAAAAACAAGGGTTGAACTTAATAAAGTCATGCAAGGTGTTTGTTTTTACAGGTGACACACCCATGGCTGGCTGTTCCCAAATGTGGCAATATTCAATGAAGTGTAGAAAAACAGCCAGACTAAACGATTCAAAAAGCATAACCTTTTTGCAATATGCACGGTCTCTGCAAGTGAATATATTAGTGTTATTAATAGTAGCCTCACATTAATGCAAATTATGCTGTCACCTGCCACAGAACAGTGGCTGTGTATATGACTCCATTGGTTATTACACTACAAGGATGCCTGGAGCCTTATGCTGACATTAAGTAAAGCAAGCATGGAATTTCATGCATTTAACTAAGTAAAAAAATTTTAAAAATCATACCTGTAATTTAATATATACATGTTCTTCACCATGGCAATTACCCACAAGTCCACAAAGAATAGGCTGGGCTTGAGGCTATCAGACAGTTTATTCAGGATTATTCTTATGGATGATAGCACTTCATGGTTTCCAAAACAAGACTGTTCATTACATTGCTTTCTGCTAACAGTATTTCTGCAAGATGTCCCTTGCAAGTATTTCTGGGGAGGTCTTTGAACCATGAAAAATACCAGAAAACTGACACAAGAGTGATTTAAGCATCATAAAGCAAATATGCAAAAAGTGCATTTTGTTCTGATGTCCTTTAATACAGGAAAACATTTTCTCAGCCAGGAATGAATGAAAGGAAGCTGAAGGGGAGAAAAATAGAATTATTAACCCAATTTCCCAGCTTAATTTTTAGCACAAAGTGAAAACAATCAATCATCACCTCATACTAATCTGTGGACTCCGTTATTCTCACTTAGGTAGGGTTGCAGAAGTTTATGCTACCAGAAATTTGTGCCTGTTGCATTCACCTGAATCTGTAGCCTTCCAGAAGTCTGTTCCAGATTTCTGATTAGACTGTGCACCCTGGTGTGCTGAGGACATCCAAAAGCTCCAGCCAGATCATCCTCAGCAATTAGCAAATAAGTCCTTTGTCAGCATAGGCCAAGTCCCAGTTTCAGGTCACTGTGGTTTCTGACACAAAAAACATCTGAAATGTTGAGCTGAAATGCAAAGTTTACAAATTCAAGATTCCAATGGCCCTTCTTTGTTTGTTTATATCTCAAGACTTTAAACAGTAAGGAATCTGGCCCCTTACTCTGTCATTCTGTCCTGGGTTAGCCCTAAACCAGGACACATTCTCAGGTAAGTTCTGAGTTTTTCAGGTCAAGACAGCTGCATTCCAGGGGCCATGCCAGCAGTTTGTCTTACTTATTGATCAGGATACTGAGGAGATAAGGGAATAGGCCATGAACATCCTCAAAAACACCACATTTGTTAAGCGTATTTGTCACAAAAATCTCAATGCCATGGGCTTGTCCTATGCAGTTGTGTAGAACTCATAAAATTGTCCTTAAATATTGACACATTTTATTTGCCTAGTTATCAGCGTGGTTCATTTTCTTCTAAAATAATCAATAATATATTTACCTGACAAAACATTTCCTCAAACATTTTCTAACCAGCCAGTATAAGATCAATGTTGAAAAGTCTGCTTTCTTCGTTACAGCTCTAAATTATGGTCTGTTTATTCAGAAAAAAACCTACAGAAAAGTATGGTCTTATCTAGCAAGTGAGATCGTGAAAGATTGTGCTTTTTGAAATTGTACCTGGAAGTTGTAATGGCTTAAAATCGTTCCACTGAAATACACTTATGCTGGAAAAGAAATTATTGGAATGAAGAGCTCTGCTCTTTCAAAAATGTTTGGATTTCATTTAGGAAGAGAGATCAAAATATTTTGCCTCAGAATAAGTAAACTGGTATTACAATATTTGATTTGTGAGACAGAGTCAAAATATTAGCATCGTTATAGTGATAACATGCAACTCTCTGACAAAACCCCTCCGCCTGCAGAGGAATTTCACACAGGTCACTGCAAGGATTTAGTAACATAAGCCAGGATAAATTGTTTTGGTGTTGTTCTGCAAACAGAAATTATTTTTTATGTGAAAAAGTTTAAATTACTTCAGCTTAAAGTCCTGAAAGGTTGTATTTGGACACTCCCATTTGAAGAGTTTAATTTTTGGTATGTTTTATGTGGATTTATTGTCAATATTACTATTCATTTCATAATCTTCCACAGTAAAATAAATTCTAAATTTTTAGGTTTTCTAGTATCTGAATATGTTTATCGTAACCCAATTAATGAAATTACCTTAAACATAGAGTAAACTAATTTGTCTGTCCCAAATACATATTCACTTGGCTGTAACAAGACTTAAGGGATGAAGTGTAATGTTTCGTTGTTAGAGGAAAAAGAAAAAGTCTGCCCATTGCTTTACCTGGTAAAAGTCTTCCAGTTTCTAAATAACATTGTACTCTGCAAACGCTTCATAGCCTAGTATTTATTTCCATTTCTTGAAAGATATGTGACCAGAAAGATGAACGTCCTGCTCTCCTTGCTGTGCCCTCACTGAGGTGCGGGGGATTGTTCCGTTTTTATGCTTTGAACTTTCTTTTTTGGCAGATAACAGACCCTGCTAATAAAAATAACAGATTCAAAGACACAGTAAGGCCTGAGCTTAGGCTGTGTGAGAAGTTTTTATTGAGCACCTCAGTGCTATGAACACCCAGGGAAAGCAGGGAGAGGGAATAACACTGGTCACTCCAAACTGCCACACCAAACACCTCAGTAAAGCTGAGTATTCTTAGTTGTTAAACTCTAGAAAGAGCCACAGCACACAAAAAGTGAAAAACCTGCTGTTTTAGCGTGTGAGGATGCTCACCAAATGGATGATGATGGCTCTGGAGAGGACAAGACACCGTGAGACCTCATGAGGGAGGAGGCAGCCATTTTTTGCTGCCCTTCCCGGGCATGGCGGCTCCCCTGTCCCTCCCTCTGCCATCCCTACTTCATTCCCTCTGCCAACTCTGATAGCCCAGGGGCAATGGCAGCAGGCAAAATACCTCAGACCGATGGCAAAACCCTCCTCCTGGGCTGGGACCAGGGCAGCCACACTGAGGAGATGGAGCCATGAGGGCTCGCGGCTATCACGTCAGGCTGAGGGGGAAATGTCGTGAGGGGATGTAGGTGTCTGACCTGAAAGTGCAGTGCAGCCATGCCCTGAAGAAATAAAGGGCTTTATAAACACCCTCTTAGATCAGGGCCTTTGAAATGTAGGCAATCATAAGGAAAAAACTGGAACAGAAATATCTGCTGAGGCCCAGCTTCCCAGGAAACATCTCAGATCCCTCCAAGGGTGGTTTATCCAGTCCAAGAGAACCCCAGAACACTGTCCTGGGCCTGCCCACAAAGGGGAATCTGTGGCATTTAATCCAAAAGGGACAAAGTTTTGATTTTAATGGAGGTCAGTTTGGTTTCATTTCAATCCTTTTCTGGATGTTCTGATCCACAATGGAAGCTGCCATTATTTATTTTACCTCATTCCACTCTGATTCACTTTCCAATGTATAGTCATTGAAAAGCAGAATAAATTCTACAGATTTATTCTATAAATTTTAGAGTTTCTTCTTTTTTTTCTTGTTAAATATTACTTTAGACACCAGCTCAACATTTAATTTCCATGCTTCCCAATGTATCTGTTGTTAATACTCTGCTAATAAGCTTTGCCACTCTGGTTTTTCCCCCCTCCCTACCACCACCTGTCCAGTATGATCAATGCTCTAAAAGGATTTTTACCTGTCTCACACTAGTATTGTTGGTAACAGCAACAGCCTCATCATTTACCCTGCACTGAAAGATGGCGAAAGTTCAGCCCTTGGGTAAGTTTTCTGGCTCCTCATTCTAATAAAATTTTATATCATTTTTATTGCATCCCTCCTAGAGAATTATAGGCAGAGCAGTGGCTTGCAGAGCAGATGTGTGAAGCTGTAGACAGAACTGCATCTGTTTCCTTTTTCCACAAATTGTTTTGTATAAATCCCTGTTGACTAGGAAATTTAACATACTGTCGCTGTACATCACATTTGTAATAAAACCATCGTTAAACAAACACATTATCCCCTTCTACTCTCCTCCCCTTTTCTTTTTCTAATAACAAACTGACTCTATTTTCTCTCCATCTCCTTCCTTCTCTCTCCTCAAAATAGATTTTTCTTTTGGCCCCAGTTTTCCTTGGACCTGGGCCAGCTCTGAAAGTTTGATTTTGGCTTTTACAGCAATCATGAGAGTACAGGGAAGGTGGGGAAATGTCAGTAAGGATCTGCTGCTTCCCACTAAATCATAACATGTTTGTCACTATATTTCTTGATGGGGCCTTTTTTTTTTTTTTTTTTTTCCCAAACCGTGTTTTCTATGAGCAGAAGAGAATGAAGTCACCATACAGATCCAGATATGGAATTGAAAAGAAAAGCTGTCTCTGAGCTGCAGAAAGTTGCCTGCAGCATTTAATCTCCAGGCTGGGGTGATGCCCTGCTTTTGGTGCATCTGCAAATGCTTTGCAGCCTCATCCTTCTCTGGGTCATTGCAACTACTCCAGTTTTCAGGCTGTGCAATAAACCAGCTCCTGCTTGCTGATAAACACAGAAAGCAGAGGCCTCTGAGAGCACATTGCCATTGGCAAGCAAAACCAACCTAATTTTGCTTGTATTCCCACAAGAGGGATGTTAAGGTAACACAAATCCTGCAAGGTAACACATATTTTTGGGAAATAGGGGCCACATCAGCTGCAGCTACTCTGCTTCTTGAGGTGTGATTGCACGGTGGGGTCTGTGTTTCAGAAAGCATCCCAAGTATCTGGGTACAGTGCCAAGTTGGGAACGCAGCTGAAACAGACAATAATGAGGGGAAGCTGATGGGATTATGACTGAAAATCACAATAGTAATAAAAATGACAGAAGGCGTCACAAGCCCTTTAAGGGGTTCTGCCTTATTTGCATTTTCTTATTTTGCTTGGAAAACTTAATGAAGTTTATCTTCTGTCATTAAGATAAACCAGCTCTGTGGTGGTACTGTCAGAGCTTCACTAATTAAAAGTCAGCCTCCAAGTGCTTAAAGCTTGTCTACACTTGAAAATTAATTCACTTTGAGGTTGCATATACATTTAATTTGCAGAAGCTATATTACCTAAATTAGGACATCTATTTTTTAGGCAGGGTTCCTCTGAACTTGGCTCAATTTGAAACTGAGCATTTGCTTCTTTGCCTTATCCTGAACCAAGAAATCTGTGTATAATGAAGGCTTCAGAAATACCTCTTACTAAGCATCCCTGTGCACAGACAAGGTTTGGGATGGCTGATCCACAGCACTTTCCTTTCTGAATGCTTCTCCCTGCCTTGTGCCCCGTAAGCTGAGGTAAGGCTGCAAGCAACAGATAATGCATGGCTGCAATGTGCTGAGCTAAATTGATATAGATTTTTGTTATCAAATTTTTATGGACCTGTAGTGCTTATGCAAATTGCTGTTACAGAACAAAGCCTAAATAAGAGAACTTAAATCTTTCTAAAAAAACCAAAAAAAAATTTTCTTAATATTTTCATAAACAAGAATGTTTGGAATAGAGAAAAAAAACACTATGAACATTTGGGATCACTTTTCTTTATGTGCATTGTATGAATACACTTACCAACCAATTGAAGAAAGTAATAGAAAATGAACACTAGATAATATTAAAAAAATTCTGTTACCATCAAGTGTTTTTCCAATTATATTCCAAGAGCTCTTAACATCCAAGACATTTGGAAATTTCAGAGTACCTGAAGAGCACAAAGCAAAGTTCTTAGTCCTCCTTTCTTTCAAATCCTGCTCTCCCAGGTGTGTGTTCAATGCTGAGAGTTTTTTTAATGCTTGCTAGTGGAACAGTTCCAAGACAAGGATAGGGAGGACATGGAGCAATGTAGATTGCACAACTTGACCCTTTTTGTCTAATCTGGATGATGTGCACAGGCTGGAAAGACCCTGTTTGAAAGGAAAGGCTGTCCCTACTCAAAGGAACGTAAGTGGGGAAAAACAAATTCAGGTGCTCTTTTCCAGATCTCTTTGTAGAGCTCACAGAGGATAATGTAGTTAGTCTTTAGGCTTTTGGCAATTCCGGACAGGAAAACCGGTCAAATTGGGAGTTATATTCAGGATCTTAAATGAAGAATTATTCATCACCTTTGTGATGGAAATTATCACGGTGCTTCCCTCATTCATTTTAAGCAGAGATTTTTGAGAATGTTGAAGGAAAATGGTAGCTAGAGAGCCATATCTAGCAAAAGGCGTTCATCATATGAAAAGAACAATTTTTCAGTGCTTGCAAGGGTGTCTGACACTTCTTCTTCACCTGTCTGACCAGGTGAAAATAACACCATTTTCCCACTTCTACAGGGAAGGGAATGGAAAGGGACTTTCCTTGCTGTTAAATGAAAACAAACAAACAAACTTTAATCATCTTCTACTCTCTACAATATTTTAGCCAATTTCCTAATTGGCTGCCATCTGTATTTGGTGGGAGTTCTCCAGCATTATTTTTAGATGTCTGCAATGGCTTTCCCCATAGCAATTGACTGATGGTTCCAACAATACCACCTTTCTACGACATAAATGGGAATCTCTTGTCTGGAGGGACACTGATAAAACAAGAGCTGCCCTCCACTTGGTTATTATTTTCTTCCAAATAATATGAAATGGCCTCAGGTTGTTTCAAAGGATGTTTAGATTGGCTGTTAGGAAAAATTTCTTTACTGAAAGGCCATCAAGTACTGGAACAGGCTGCCCAGGGAAAAGGCTGTCACCATCTTGGAGGTATTTAACAGACATGTAGATGTGGCACTGATGTGCTGGTTTTGGGGTAAATTTGGCAGTGCTGGGTTTGTGGTTGGACATAATGGTCTTAGAGGTGTTTTCCAACCTAAACGATTCTGTAATTATAGTGTAATATTCCCGAAGAGAGATACAGAATGCTAATAAACAAAGACCTAGAAATACCACAATAAGACAACTTCCATGCATCCCATTGTTTTATTTTGTTCTGACTCTTCCTTAATTTTCCTATATTTTTCTCACAGAAGATGTTTATTATCCTGGATGGTCTGGGATGGACAGTGCCTGAGGTCACTGTGGCACTGGCACTGCAGGACTACTGGGTCTCTGATGAGTTGCTGGACTCCTAGGAGACGATACCATCCTTCTGGGAAGCTAAGATATCTCAAGTGATGGTTTTCCTTCCTCAAAATACAGCCACAAAATGTTCTGAAATTAACTGAGGGGAGCAGGGGGAGTGACACCAAAAACTGGTGCCCAGACCAAAATAGTCAGGAGGGCTCCTACATTCACCAGTACACGTGTGTGCGCACGGGTATGTGGATACACGTGTGAATACTCGCTCAGAACAGGACCATGCATTGTTTTCCAGCATAACCTGGAGATTAATAGAGGATGCAATTGGCAGTGGTCATCCAGCTGGGATGAGATATTCCTCCTGCTGATATCCAACTGCTTGCTTGAAAATGAAACACTTGGCAGTAGAAATGTGCCACAGCTGGAAAACATGAACAAGTCAAAGCAAATAAACAATCCCAAAATTAGGTTTAAACCAGAGAATAAAAATCAAACGTCATTTGAAAGCGTACTAAAATTGGTTGGTGTCTGAGAGAGCATTTAGTGGCTCAGCACTTCTCTGCTGCACTTCAGAAATTAAAGAGAGAAACAGAGAAACAGTCTTAGATGAAGCAATAAATAATGGACACTTTCAACACATAATTTGCATTTGAATTAACTTGGCTGGCTAAATTAATTCATCCATTATGAAAAGAAAATTTTACTGTCTATATTTTCAGGCTCCCTAGTGTGCTAAGTTAAAGGGGCATTGAGGCAGGGACTACTGGCTTCCTAGAAATTGATACAAATTACTTTCCTCACAATTATTATCTGGTTCACACAATTTGGAAGTCTAATGCTGATAAAAACAATTGTCCCAGTGCCTTGTCTTTTCTCCACTGTTTGGATTATGAGGGTGAACAGCCACAGAAGAACTTTGGGGTAATCCAGGCCTTACTCAGGCTTTTGTCTGAAACATTTTTCAAGTCTCCCACCCCAGAAGGGTTAAATCACATAACCAAGGTTATTTTGACTTCAATATAAACTTAAAAATTTTTGAGGCTGAGGGGTGGTTTTTTTGCAACATTATTTGAAATCCTTCCCTGAGAAAATTTCAGATAACCTTAAAATAGATAGTTGCTGCAATATATGACAATAGGTTATTAATTATACAGCTTAGAGCATCAAGAACTAGAGGAAGACGTAAGCTTGGAGACATATGGAATAATCAACGTATTACATTGTTCTTAATAATTCATTAACATTGTATTTGCAACTACAAACACAAGTTATATTTTCAGGAACTACACTATCAGGATTTTCAACATCATGCAGAAAAATTCCAAAAGCATTTGAAGAAAGGGGAAAGAGAAATTGTTATCCCTCCATTGCAAACAAACCGTGGCAGAGGAGGAAACCAGCTCGTAATTCAAACCATGTTCAGGGTAGGGTCACATCCCTCTGCCCCCTCCATGTCAGGAGAGATACACCACAGTAACCTCCAAGTGCACCCCAGGCTTCCCAAGGGACACGCTGTGGGCTACGGGAGAGGATCTGAGCAGCAGGGCTTTGACAGGAGCACGGTTCACCAGCAAAACCTATTTAAATTACTGACACTCCTGCCAGTGTCTGGAGAAAACTTGTTCTGGTTGGGGAACAGGAACAAGCAAGTGATGGATGGGCACCTGGCAGCACTGCCCTTTGCTAGTGAAGCCTTTAATACCTGTTCTGGAGTCAGAGAGGAGAGAGAAGCTTTACTATGTAGCTCAATTCACACAGTCAGGTCAGGACAGGATGAATTTTGGCAGAATATTGATCCTCTCCAAAACAGCTATGCTGCAAAGCCGAAGATGTGCCTGTGGCTCACACTTTTTCAAGGTTTGTGTCCCACATCCTGGTCTACCTTTCCCAGAGAAACATAACTCATTCCAGTATCACTATTATTCTCCTCAATTTTTTTATAATGGAGGAAAATCATAGCAGTCCTTGCTGTGCCAGAGTATTACGCCATCAGCCCAGAGAGTTTCCTCAGTCCACTTGGACCACAACAGTGGTGTGAGGAGAGGGAAGAAAGTAAACAGGAAGGCAACAAATCAGTGCTACTCTCCTTGCAATGGCACTATGATCCCCTGCTCTGGCACCAAGAGCAAAGTTTAGAAACATTTACACTCCTTCTTTAGATTGCCATGATGAAACAAGCTGAATTAATTGATGCCTCCTAAAGGTACCCAAATATCTTCCATTCTCCTTCCTCTCTGTCTATTGATTTCTTCTGTACAGAAAGCAAACCACATTGCAGCAGAAAGCTGCATTGTTAGAGTGTCCAAAGGGACTGTCTCCTTCCCTGTCTGCTTACACACTGAGAAGATGGGACCAGGCTCTGTGACAGTCTGTCCTTGCTGCCTTTGTCACTTCAATTCCAAAGATTGTGCATATATTTCTTCAGCATTAAACCTAAGAGGCAGGATACTTTGTCCTGTAAGTCACATCCTTCAAGATACAAATCCATTTACAGAATTGCTAAGGTTTCTTCCTTTGCCCTTAGCTCCAGAGAAGATTAAGGAATTTACATCTAAACAGAGTGAATTTGAAGACCGTAACAGGATGGGACTTTAAATGTTGATTTTGTTCTTAGTGGAACGTTATGGCACAAAGCATCTACCACTTGCAGAGTGAGGCTAGACAGACATCCTCTAGAGCAGCCAACGCCCTGGAACCTTACAGGATAACTTTTAAAAGCATTCACTGAACAAGGAATATATAAATGGTCTGGGTGAATCCGTTTTAGCTACCTGAAATGATTGGCAAATGATTGGCTCTTGAAAGGGCCATCTTTAAACCAAGAGCAAACCCTGCCTGCACTTGGGCGGAAAATGAACGGAGCAGATTGCCACTAAAGGGAGCACTGCCTTCTCAGCCAGAGGGTGAGGGTGATAAAAGGGATGTTTAGACTCATCATAGTGACAAGTCTGCGTTTTTAAATTTTTGTAAGCTGATACAAATCAGGGAGCCTTGAGGGAAGCGTTGAAGTACTGAGCAATTCAATATCAAAGATAAGAACAAATAAAAGTATCTCACAAATCACAATTATGAGGACAGGCTTTCTCCAAGATTCATTCTAATGTTCAAAGATTCAATATATAGTATATATTAAATATTATTTATGCATTCCTTGAGCCTTCTAATCGAGGGGAGAAATCCTGCATTTCCTAAGCTAATGTGAAAAAGGTAGTTTCCTTCTGTATCAGAAGCATTTCAGAAAATTAATTCTGTATCTCTGAAAAGGTCATTTATTCAAGGATGAGTGACAGGTGCCATAAACTTTCTTGTAGGTCTGTTCAGCTCAAGTGAACACAAAGCAAATCAATTCAGCATGGTCAAGGGTAATTACCTGCTGGAGCTGGATCCATCGCTTGCGTTTATTATTGACCATGCCACAGATGCACCAAATTCAACAGCAATTTTGATTAGTGTGAGGTCATACGCTGCTCTTCCTTCCCAAGTGCTTCCTTCTCCTGGAGTTTATAACATGATTATTACAGTAGAATAATTTTATTAGTATTTGTACTGTGATAGCAATTACCTTCCAGTTATGGATGAACAAATGATGAAGTCCAGCACTAGATTAGCAGGATTCAGTTTTAGCTGGAGGAGAAAAAAGCTGTGTTTTTCTAAGGTGTGCATATGTTTCTAGGAGCTGGAAGCACACACAGGACTTTGGGGACCTTTGCTCCTCTTGCTTTCCATTGCCTCAAAATATTTTTTAATATATAAAGAATACACACATTGTGGGTGACTCTTTCACTAAGCTCTGATCACCTGTGGTTATAAAAGACTGCAGCACTTACTGCTATGCCCTAAGTGTCATTTCAAGGACCTAAAAGTTGCGCCACAACAATTTATGGATTAATAAATCTTTACTTAAAAGAAAGGTTTTATTTGCCATTCTTTCACGAAACAAGTTAATAGAAAATGACATGTACTTCCCAATAATATCCATGCTATGATAGGAGCTCATTAACATTTTTCTGGATTGAGTTTTCTCCTGACTTTCTGGTATAATATAGTTTGGAGAATCCTGGATATTTTAACCCAGACATTTTCTAATTCCTTCAATAAAATAAGAACAATGAAACCTTGAAAATGGGTTATGCATTCAACATAAAAGTCAATTCAATATATGTTTATGTTCCTATATGATGTTTATAAAACTATGAGACAAAAGAGAAAGGTTCTAGATTATAAAATCATTGATGGAAACCAGCCAAAAAACTTCAGCCAAATTAGGTTAATATTTAAAATATACACACAATAGTCAATCACAAAGGAAGGAACTGATCATTGCAGGAGAATTCAGAGCATTATTGTACAGATGAATTGGCTCCTAGCCTTCAGCACAACAGTGTGGTTACACTGTGATTCTTATGTCAGTTTTATTTTTTTTTATGTGATGGCAAAAGTATTCTGGTACAGTCAAATAAAAATTAAATTATGGGTTAATAAGAAGAAAACAAATTAAAAAAATAAAGATAACTCACAAAGACAGAAACATTACTCAACACAGTTAACAAATTAAGAAGGGTGACCTCGTTGGAATCATTGCTAAACCTCCCCAGCAGGCAAATTTAACTGTGTGCATCAGGCTGCAGTTTCCCTGAATCCCTTGCAGAGAATCAGAAACTACCATGACTCCCAAGGAGTTCTCTAATCATGTAACTTGCCTGGGTGGTATTCAGCATAAGAGCTGTTTAAAGAACAAAGGATATAATTCTACACAAAGCAGAATGCCATTTGTCTTATGTTGTAAGGTTCCTGCTGAAGTCCTGGCTCTCGAGGTAGTGCAGTCAGAATCAATTCTCACCTCCATTCATCGTGCCTCGGGGATGAATGGATGCAGTCTGTGTGTCACATCCATAAGAGCTGTTCCCATTATTCTCCAATCCCCCCAAAACAAGTATAATTCAATTGATTTTCTCTATGCTTCCGAGAAGGTTACAAAGGACAAAGCTGCACAAAATGAGAGAGAGCAGCACCCTCCTGGTAGAGCTCCAAAAGCAGCACGAGTGGGAGAAGCTTAACAGGGGATGCTCATGCACAGGAGTCTCTTGAGTATGGGGGCTGTAAAGATCTGTCTTCCTAAAATCCTGGAAACTGCAATGCCAAAGGAAGATGCTGTTTGCTTTGCAGCCTTTGCTCAGATACAAAAACGCTTCATTTACTTACATTTTTTATAATTTCACACAATGCATAGTGGACATCTTCAGGAATCACTTTCTTATTTTGCTCAGCGTGAGATGTTAAAGTACAAGGAGCTCTTGCAAGATCCCGTGATCATTCTATTTTGACCATCCTTACTGGAAAAAATGAACATTTTCTGTAATATAATTTTGCCATCAGATCTAATAAGTTCACCAAAAAATATCAAGCTATGGGAAAACTCCATGATTATTTTTATTATTTTTGATTTTTGAATTTTTCTATCAAGGGTACACAAATGAAATGCTTCATTTCAAAGCCCTGATTTGAAAATGTTTTGTTTTGTTCTTTATTTAAAATGTTATACTACAGCTCTTTGGGGCATAAAGCCCCAAACCAAACACAACTTGCTGTTCTGAATCACCATCTTTCTCTTTAGATTTCAGTATTTACCACATATGGGACAAAACACCATTTTTATTCTGATCTACATGATAGGCTGTCATCAGAGCATTAATCCATCCACATGGACCGAATAGGCTGTACAAGGACTACATGTTCCCAACAATTCTGCTTATTCAGTCATAATATAAAAATAGAAGAGAAAGAGTCATTGCCTGCCTTTCACAGGATTTTATGTAATCTGTTATAAAGTTTCTGATGTTTTTCAGATAAATAAAGCATTTCATGACTATAGTGAGCAACAGGAAGCAGAAATACATTGACCTGGGAATGTATAGGCTGAACAATTTCAGCAGAACATCAGTATGGACTTCATGAAGCATTTCTGTGATGGATCGTTTTAGCTCTTCAGTGCCAGGATCTACAAGGCGTGAGGGATTTCACCTTCAACATCTATAGGTAGACTTATTTTCATATACCTTGAACTCAGTTAAAAAAATGGAAAACAATTTAGCTCACATAATTTTAGGTCTTGTCATGCCAGCTGAAGACAACACTGGCCTTCTTTTTAGATTCTTAGGTTGGACTTGAGGATCTCCAAGGTCTTTTCCAACCTAGTTGATTCAGTGATTCTGATTCTTCCTTTAAAAGCAGCTTTATGCTGTGGCCAAAGTTTTGGTCTGGCACGCACCTATGGATTTAGTCTTTTCAAGTTTTGTGACCTAAGTTAGAAGCCACAGTATTCCTCAGTTTGTAAAACTGGGTTTCCTTCTGCCCTTCTGAAAATGTAATTCATGCAGGAATGAAATGTGTTGGAATTGCTAAGAAATATACCCAGTAATAGCTCATGGGGCACATAGGCTGATATCTCTCTGACATTTAATTCCTGTCTCCCTGTTCTCCCTTTGTGAAATCAGCACACTCTCAAATTAAATTAGACCTGAAAATTTCCTAGTGAAAAGAGCACAAATGCTCCAGGCTCAGGATGTCCCTCTCCTGCTGAGGAAAAGACCCAAAGAAGCATATGGAGGGTGCACTGGTGCTGGAAGCCAAAACTCAGCCTCTTCATTTTCCATATTTGTTTCAAAGCTTTTCCTAATCTGTATTTCTGATAATATTTTTTTTCCAACAGAAACTACAGCTTGAGGGTGTGTGTGAAAAGATGATATAACGTTTCACAGGTGTTGTTAGCAAAATAATTTTACAGATGACACTGGTAAGAAAGCAAGTGATTCTTTGATGCTTTGATGAGTTCCTATCTCCGTATTTTTCCAGCAGAGCTAGGACTCTCATTATTTCAGTATCCCCCATCTGGATTTTAAAAACACTGAGTTAAACATTTTATAACCTTTGAAATAATAATAAAAAAAAAACAAAACAAAAAAGAGAGGAGAGAGCTGAGCTCTCCTATGAAAGAGCTCAAATAACAAGTCAGAAGCACAGTCATCCAAACGATGGAGAGGGGAGGAGAGAGGCGCTGCCACAGGGGCTGTTCCTAAAGGCTTCCCAAAACAACTTGAGCTCTTCAAACAAACAACATGCAGTGAGACAAGGACTGAGTTAACAATGACTTACATATTGTATATTGAGTCATAATTAGCTGCAATATATATATACTTCATTTTAAACCGGCTATGAATAGATGAGCAAGTGCCAGGGACTGCCATCTGCTCCCTAAGCCATAATTAACTGCCTGATTATGAATTACATATATATTTATCTAATTAGTTTTAATAGCCCTGCTTTAGCTGGCTCTGCTCCAAAAACCAGGTGAAAAAGCACGTCCTGCTGCTCGATGGAGAGAGGCTGGAGACACAAACAGTTCTCACAGGGGGGCTCCTCTAGAGGCCAGCGTGGTTCCAGTGGGAGGGTAGGAAGGGTGAGAAGGGACACCCAAAGCAGGGAGGTTTTCCAGGTCAACATTGCTAAGCCAGCCCCTCTCTGCCTGTGCCAGTGCGGGCCATGATGCAAAGCTTGCTCTGGGTCTTGTGGTACTGTTGGTGATGATCAGATTGTGAGAAATCAGGAAGGGAAGTGCTCAGACAGGCATAACTGTACCCCACCATGTACCCCACCAACCAAATGCTGCTTCTTCAAACAGAGATCACTGATTGTTTGAACCCGTATAATGCTACTGGCAGCACAGTCCAGAGAGACTTTCTGTGGAGATTGGGATACTTTGGTAATTAATTCAGGGGGAAAAAAAGTATTCTCTTAATATGTATTTTTTTCCCCAGTTCTCTCTGCAGTATAACCAGTGTTACATCCACTGTTAATTTCTGGGTGAGCAGCATTAAGGCTTTGCCACAGGTCAGATTTTATCATAAATTCCACATTTTGATTCCAACTCCGACACTTCCTGCAGCATAAATACATTTAGGGCCAGATTTTAAAAGCATTTCAGATGCCAAAGGGTACATTTGCCATCGATTTCCAGGGAAGCCAGGAATCCAAATGCATCAAAATCCAGTCATTCAGCCCAGCACAACTGAATCACTCTGTTTCCAAGGGCTGCAGACCAGCTCAATTTTGACTTTAGATTAGGAAGCCTGATCATTATAGTAGCATGGGACTTCTCACAACAATGCACCCATTGAAAGTTTCCACAGAAGGAATAAAAAAAATATGGCCTGCAGCTTCTCCATCCCTCTTTACACACTTTGTGATTTTGCGGGACCTATCTGTCAGGTTCTCTCCTGCACACCAATAGCTCACATTTTTTACATCTCCTCTGGATATCTATTTTAAAGCCCGTGCTTTGTTCCTGGAAGCAGAGAGATCGATCTATGAGTTAGGATATTAATGTGAAGCCCCCACAGGATGCACTGCTACGGCTCAGAGCTCCCCTGTGCATAGATTGAACCAGAATTTTGGTAATTGGAGTTTATTCCCACAGGGGAACACCCATCCATTGGGCCAAGCTGCTGTAGCAGTTTACAGACTTCCCACAGCCTTCCCTTTCCACAGCTGGGATTTCTGCTCAGCTCTGCTCCCTTCCCGCTATACACTACAGCTGCCTTTGCACCACCACGCTGATGCCATCAGACTCATCAAGTGCTCCTGTGACATTTGCACAAAAGTCCATCATTCCAGACAACGATTTCATCAAATCCATCATCAAAGCCTGGTAAATGAAGTGTGACAGACTCATTCTCACTTAATGCCCGTGGTGGTGCTAGGTGACAGCAGTGACGCTGATGTGGCTGTCCCACAGCAGAGCAGGTACATTAATTTAGTGACACACATTCCTGTCTCTGTTCCTGGCTTCCTCCACTGCCCCCACGGGGTACTAGATATGGATGCCATTTCTTCCAGCCTGCAAGGTTAAAAAAAATATCCTCAGAAGTCCCTTTATTCAGCAGATGAGCTGAGATTCCCTCGAGCCTCAGAGAGCCGTGTCTTTGCATGCTGGTGAAGGCAGAAAAACTCTGCCTGCAGTTCCCTTGTGCTTCTGGGGAGCTGCAGGCCCCTTGCAGATCTGGAAGAAGGATTATTGCTCCTGCACTGTGATTACGAGCTGCACAAAGCTGCTATATTGCAAGTGATGAGTGGGAGGAGGAGGAGATCACAGCTCTTTTTTGGAGGAGATGAAGGGATGTAATTTTTCAAATGGGACCAATAAAGTGAGACATCTCCCCTTAGAGCCTGTTTCTTGAACACTGCTCACAGCCTCTCTCAGCCTCATAACAAGGCAACAACTGATTGAATAAGAGAATACAAATTTCTGTTACTCAAGTAAATAACCTGAAACAGGCTTAATTCTTACCTCTCTCACAGAGCCCACTGGCAGTCAGCTAAGCAATGTAGTTTTATTCTACAAGATTAAGACATTTAGCAAGTTAAAAAAAAATAATTACCGAAAATTCACACAATCACCCTGGGCCTGTGTCTCTGCTGAGAAACATGCAGAGCCCCTTTCCTTCAACTGCAAGCATCCTGTTCCCTATTCTTATTGTTATTCATGAAATTAAAATCCCTTTCTGTGAGAACATTACCCAAAGCAACTGTACTGCTCTGTTAGAGATTTGCTTCTGCCAGTCCCTATACCTGACTCCTGATGGCCTCTCTCCAGAAAAGCATTTCTGAATATCCTTCTGTAGCCAAGGGAACACCTTCTTTGTGGCTTCCTGGGAATCTCTCACACACTGGGATTCACCACAGCACTGTCAAATCAGAGCCTACCACTTATCTGTCCAATTAACAGCACTGAGCTCCTTAAATACAAGCAAACCTGGGAAGAGATTTTATACCATTTTTTTGATAAATTTTCTATGTTCTATGACAACAGTTATTAACATTTTCTTAAAAATCTATCTATCTATCTATCTACACACATCAGTTATTAAAACCTCCTTCCATTTTCAGAAACCATTTTCTGGCCCCATAATATCAGAGGTTACAGTTTATAGGATCAAGGATACACGAGTCTTCACCCTGAACTTGTGTTAGGGAGGGACATTCAAGTGACAGGCCCATTCCTCGCAGTCATCTTGAATAAAATGAAGCAGCTTCCTCAGGATGGCACAGGAAGGACCCCCTGGTAATTTACATTTTACCAGACATCAATTATGGTGGCCACTGAAGCATGCAGGATTCACATGCTTCTTGCTGCTGCCTCTACAAATGGGCAGAGCCAAAGCTGTGTGTTCCCATGATCCCAGCATCCAAAACTGTGTGTTCCCATGATCCCAGCATCCAAAGCTGTGTGCACCAATGATCCCAGCATCGAAAGCCCTGTGCTCCCATGATCCCAGCATCCAAAACTGTGTGTTCCCATGATCCCAGCAGCCAAAGCCGTGTATTCCCATGATCCCAACAGACAAAGCTGTGTGTTCCCATGATCCCAGCAGCCAAAGCCGTGTGTTCCCATGATCCCAACAGACAAAGCTGTGTGTTCCCATGGTCCCAACAAAGCTTTTGTTGGTGTGCAAAATGCTCGGGCTCCCTCTGCATGCCCTGTCACTGAGTTGCTTTCCTTTCTCTGCCAGAGTGGATGGAATCCTCTCCTTTCCACCCCTCATTTTGCTGTGTGACCTGTGAACAACCACCAGCTGTACAAAGCCACCTTACCTTTAGAAATGCCAGAAATTCTTCAGAGTGCTGAGCAAAGTGAAGCATTCCTATTTGCCTCTTTTGAAACAGATCTAACCATAAATTTGCTCAGAGGGAAAACCCAACCCTCCTCCGCAGGCACCTTAAATAACCAAATACAAGATTTCCTCCCCAATTAGGCATTTTTACAGAAAATAATCTCTAAATTTCATTTGCACTTCTCTAAATGAAAAAAGACCAGAGAGGGTAGAAGCACCAACATTTATATAATGAGTGTAACAACACTCTAACAGTACATTTATTGCAACAGTCTCTGAGATTTGCCATGCTTGGAAAGAGGTGACTGTGTTGACAAGAGCAGACACCATTTCCCTTCTCCCTTGCTGAAACACCTTTGCATGGAGCAAATCCCACATCCCCACCGTGAGCCAGCCCTGGGGTGATTTTGAGCTGGCTTTCTGTCACCTCCTTAATCCAGAACCTGACTTCTTGACAGTGGGCAATGAGGGCCTAAATGCTCCCAGAGAGTCTCTAGAGTCTTTTCTTACTTAAAAATCTGATGCCAGTGTGATGTCTTTAGCTGTCGACATCCCTGACATGAACCACTTTTCTCATTGAATGAGCACATCTCTGGCAGGACTGAACCAGGGGCCAGCAGCTCTGATCTGTGTACAGTGGGCACTGCAATAAGGCTTAGTAAAAAGCAGGAGATGTTAAAAAAGTTTGGTGCAATGTTTCATTCCCCAAACTGATTAATGAGCCACAGGTAAAGCTGGAGACATTCTCTGGAGTAAAGAGATGAACCAAGGTAGGTTCAGCTGCTTGAAGCTGTGAGGGCATCACACAATGTGCCACAGACAGCAGACTCTTGCTGGGAAGCTGTGGTTATTCCTAAAATGTCAGGTAAAGGCTAAAACTAGGAATGACTGATGAAAATTAATTGCCCTTCCTCTACAGTCATAAACAGCTCAAGGGAAAGACCCAAGGGAAAGACCAAGTGAATACAGCAGCCCTGGTGCCACTAAAGCTCAGCACCACACAAATTCCTTTTAGACCCTTTGAAAGTGGCTCAAGGCCCAGCAGGAGGAAAGGAAAAATATATTTGGTGGCTAGGGCAGACACTGGTGGGAAGCCACATGCCCTACTGCTGAGCAATTCCATCAGTGCTACCACAGCCATAAAATGGGGAGCACAGCAGTAAGAATTAGCTGAGATTTGTGTCTGCAGCAAGTGAAAAGCTTTGCCTGAAGAAGAAGATTGGGTCCAATGTAAAGGGAGATGTTATTTTGTAGAATTGTAGGTCTTAGCTTTTCTCCTCACTTCAATTGGCCTCCCTCAGTGCTGCTCTGAGTACATTCCTCCATGCTTGGCTATTATTAATCCTGTAAAGCTGTTAGGAACCCATTCACATGGGAAATGGTGAAAGCACATAATCATTCTCACCTAAATTTAGAAGCCTGAGGTAAAACCAAACCAAAACCTAAATACACATGTCCAAATAATAGTGTTGGAAAATAACAAAAAAATCCAGCCAAACCTAGAGAGCAAAATTCTCACTGTAACCAGATCCACACATACCAAACTAAGAGCTATTTTACTGAAAGTTTTGATTTTTCTAAACTTTTTTCTATTTTCATCACCCTATAAAAGGAGAAAAGCAGACTGTGGAGCCTCAGCACTGAGTGACAGTCTGGGAGAAGTCACCTTCACTCACAAGGCTGGTTACCTTCTCCAAGGGGAGGGAAAGGTTTTAAATCTTTTGAAGGACAGATTATGCTGCAGATACAACCTTTCTATTCTCAGTAAAAGGCAGGCCAAGCTTTTAACACACAGACATATACACCATATACTCCCCTGAGGTTTCCCTGCATAATAATAGAAATGAAGGATTTTTACACAAACAGTATTTGTTTAAGGTTTCATCTATAAACAGCCAAAGGATTTTACTCATTCAGTCAAAATGCATCATTTACCCACACTAGTTTGTACACTGAGTTTGTATCAAATTACATGTCCTCCTTTCAGAAATAAAGTTATTTCAGCTAATCTCCCCAAAAATATGATATGAGTTCTCAAACAACCTCTATTTGATATTTATGCTTGGACCACTGCAACTTGCTTATTCTAAACCCTAGTTTAATGAAAACTGCCAGTAACTCCCAAGATACAGCTGACAAAGTGATGAGCAACACTTCCCTCCACAACAGCCAAGAATTTTACCAAGTTGGAAACTTCAAGGAAGGGGCTTTAATATGAGTATTTGAACAGGATTAAAGGCCAAGGTCTTTCTCACACACCTTCAAATCAGGAGGCACAGGATTCATACCCTTCCTGCTCAAAGAGGGTGTCTGTGTGTCACATGGCCAGGTTGTATATTTTAAAAGCCAGGGTCCCTTTTGTTCTTAGAAAATGAAATTTGTTTCTTTAGACTGGCTATTATTAAAACAAATTCTCCATAGAATTTGTCAGGGCCGGAGACAATTTCAGGAAAAGCACAGCATTCATGTTGGGTGTAGAAAGGGCTGTAAAGCAGCCTTCTGCACTATGTTATCTTCTCATCAAATCTATAAACCAAGGGACTGTATTTTAGAAAAGAATTGTTTGAGAAAGGGTTACACCTCAGGAAACTCAGCTGTGTTACTCAGAAAGTTCCATGGTGGTTTCAAAGTGGATTTTCTGCAGGAATCCTGCTGTTATGCACAAAAAAGGTCACATTAGGAAAAACATACAAAAATCTCCTAACGATACCAAACATTTAGTCTTTTAAGACTTCAAAGGGGAAAAATTTCTTGTTCCTGATGATCAGTTGTCTTCCCTGTCCCAAAACTCAGCTGATCCCAGCTCATGGCTATGTAGGAATGCTGCTGAGCATGGCTGTAAGGGCAGTCACGGATATTGGCACACTGCAAGACAGTGCTGGGCTTCACTGTCCTTCCCAGCACAGTAACCTGCTGGCCTCCAGATCTACGGGGAAGTTTCCCAGCCACATGGACTTCCCCTCTGAAAAATTGCACTCAACAGAAATAACCTCTGGGAAATAATTGTGGAATTTATTTTATTGGAGTCCCTTTAATCTTAACATCAAAACAGTGTGATGGAGTAAAAGAGCTACAATAAACTGAAAACGCTGTGAGTTTTGCCTTTGCAAAACCTCTTCGTTTTTATCTTTTTTTTTGCCTTCCTCCAGGGCAAAAGAGAAGGTCAACATCTATGAATTTCTTCAAGAAGAGAAACTCTTTTCTCAGCCCTCTCTTAATGCAATCACATTGCCAAAGCTACAGGTTAAATGAGTTCAGTGACCTGTCTAATCACAAGGTATAATTTACAGATGATGCGACTGCTCCACACTGCATCCATAAAGCAGAGCCTGATTCCTCTCTGCCACCAGGACAAATGCTGTTTTGTGTGTCTTCCTGCCCATGAAATAGCTACATTCTCTGAGCCGCACAGGCCAGCAGCTCCTCCCAAACCCTGTGCAAAGGTACAGGCACTGTCCCTTTGGGTCTGGGGAGGTATAACCCCAACGTGCCCCTCACTAGCCTGCACCAGCTCTGACACTGTAGCCCAGAATTCCTGCTTTAGCCCTAATAACTTGTCCAAGGTGACCACAAAAGCCACTTTCTCACAGTGTAAAAAAGGCTTCCCATGATAAATGTAGGAAGTGAAAGTACAAAATGGGTGAGACTTGAACACGGTGCAGCCTCCAGTGCAGAAAGCTCTGGCTGGCCAAGAACATGGAGATTGCACATCAGGACACATGCCTTGCTTCTCCCACCCCTTCTGCACAGCATCAGGTGTGGGAGAAAGGTGGGAAAAGAGAACAAAGGTGGGGAAAAGCAGTTATTTTGGGAAGCACATCTTGCATTTCACCTGTGGTCATCCAGCAGCACCCACTCTGCACTGGGAACAGCTTTGCCAGGGGACAGCTGAGCCAGCTCCTAAACACTGCCTTTAATTTCTAAAGTGGCTCTCAGAGCCAGGACAGCTGTACAGTTAATTCTTCTAAGTAAACCATTCCCACATCCATGCACATGATGCTGCCCTGCAGCTGGAGCTGAGTAGCTGTGATTTATTACTGTCCCTCAGAGACCAAACCTGGTGCAGGCAGAGAGAGCACCCAGCACATCCAGTGTGGGCAAGGGACACTGAGCCCAGCCTGCCAACAGCTCCCAAACACCCCAAGGCTGGACTGCTTGAAACTGCAGCTGTAGAGGATGATATCTTAAACTGCTTCCAAAAGGAATGTCCCCTCTCAGCACAGAAATCCAGCACAGAACATCTCTGGGCTTCACCCAGAGGAGTCCAGCCAAGATATGCATTTCTGCCTGTGTGCTCACAGCTGGGATTGAATCCTTACCCATGAAAGGGGGTTTTGGGGTTCTTTCTGACCATCTCACAGTGCCTCTGCAGTCAGGAAGTGCTGGCAGGGGCAGGTGCATTTTTCTGCTCTTCTCTGGCTCACAGCAAGGCAGATTAAGGGACTCAAAACCTCAGACAGACGTTTTATAGTCTGTGCCTGGCAGAACAGGAGTCAAAGGCAGCCTTTCAGTCTTCAAATTAGATCTCCCTGTGATGCTATCAAGCAATATGGCTCCTGAAGAAAGAATGGAGGTGTGGTGGCATGCACAGACCCAATATGTTGGTTTTCACATAAGAATGGCAAAGAGAAGACAACATTCTTAATTCCCATTCTTTTAAACAATTCTGAAGACTAGAATAAAGCCCTACCCTTTTTTTTAAAGGACAAACACACCACCTCCATAATTTCTTGCTCCAAGGTGCAGCCCTCCGTTGATGCTCACCTTGCTTGGGAACTGCCCTGATGGGGTGGATGTCCTGTTATGATTTCTTTCATCAGCAAACAACACCACCCACAAACACCACCCTTTAAACAGTCCTAAGGTTATCAAAACAAAGTCTACAAAACAAATGCAGCACCAGAATTATGACTGGCCCAGAAGGGTTTAATCTACTCAAAAGGAATAGTCTATAATTTTATCACTCCTCAGTAATTACACCCCAGTAAGGACATGCCACTGCCTCCATCCTCTGCCCCAGCTTTCCCCTCCTCACGTCTCCAGGTGCAGCAGGATTAGGAAATACCTCACAGCTCCTGCTCTCCTTATGCCTGGCCACTCTGGTGCTGGGCCATCCCATGTTTTCATCTTGTGTTCACATTCAGCCTCTTTCCCTTCCTCACACGTGCAGGAGGAAAAGTAAATACCTCTTAAAATCAGTTTACTACAAAGACAGAGGGTGCTTTCTCATCCTTATCTTGGCCTTTGGAGATGTATCTGTCTGTCACCTCCAAAGAGCTCAGCCCCAGGCAGGTTTTGGGCATGGAAAATGCCGGGTCAGACATGGAGCAGTGAAGTCCAGGGCACAGACAGGTAACTCCCATGTAACTCAGGCAACACCAAGCTTAGCTTGTTCTTACATGAAATAATAAATATTGGAAGGAAGTGTGCTTGTTTGACCAAATGTTGTCATTTTGCAGTTGATTTAAGAACACCAAATTGAATTTGAAAATGCTATTATGAGAAAGGTTAAAAAAAAAATTGAGTAGATATAGCCTTAGGAGCTATTTTAATTTTCTCTGGGCCAGCTTGCTCACTCCTCAGAGTCAATGCAGATCAAAAGAATAATTTATAAGCTTTAATGAGAATATTGATTTGTGAGGTTCCTTCTATTTGTGTGATCAGAGCTGGGGGTGACAAGGGAAGGAGCCCTGTAGGCTGTGGCCAGAGCCTTGTTGGAGGCTCTAAACCTTCCTGGGACACAGAAAACCCTTGCTGGGATGGGGAAGGTGCTTGATGCAGCAAAGCCCCCGCTTCCAGCGAGGACAGACATCAGTGTTTCCAAACAACTCACCGTCTAATTTGTACTTACGCAAAAGAGCCGTCCCACAACACAAATCATCGAGCAATTAACATGCAACACTTGAGCACAACTCTCCCTGCATGTTGCTGAACTGTCTTCAATGCCATTAATGAGAGCTAATTAAATCAATCAAGGCAGTGCCGTACTCCAACACGACCGAAGCGCTATCAGATGGGGAGCGCCTTCCCAGGCACTGGAGCTATGGAGATGCACATTTATCATGCTGTCCTTCCAGCATACATCTGCTCTCACTGCTGTGTGCTCCATTTATCATTCGTTGTCACTGTCCCCACCCCCAACACATCTAGGTGACAATTAATTCTTCCCCGTGTGGTGCATCGGGAGGGATCATCTCTGTCTCAACACCCATCCATGAGTGTTGGGTGGGTAAGGGTACCGCTCCTGGGTAAGGGCGGCAGCGCTCAGCCACGTCCCCCAAATTACGTGGCTGTGACCGTAGCCTCTCTACTTCTTTATTGCAAAGTTATTAAGCCCCCAAAGCACCCAACCACCTCCATTCACTCAGGTAATTTTCAGGGGAAGCAGCAGAGGTTTGGGCTTCTTCCTCCCACTCTTCCTACAGGCTCAACAAGCTATTTGTGATGTGATTCACCCAAAAGAAACTTTCCTGAGAAGAGTTTCCAGGAAAACCCCTCAAGTGGATAATTGCTGTGGACCTTCAAAGTGCATTTTTTAATTGATGGACATTCAAATAACAGATTTATTTCCACACTTGCAGTACCAGGCAATGGCATTCCTGCTATACCAGCAGCCCATGTGCCTCCTGCTCCATCACCACGAGCATGCAGGGGAAGGAAAGTATTTTTCTAAACAGGAGCATCGTCTCTCATTATATTATAACATTTGGTCTCTATTTATGTTTCTGCTCTGTCTGGCTAACTCTCCTTTTTATTTACAAATCAGCTATATTAATGTGCTTTAATTTCAACACTAGTTGTTTATTTTAGAGATGAATCAGTTGGCAAAGGGAAGAAACCCTGCCTGAACAGAAAGCAGCACCAGCTCCAGCACCATATACACACTTGCTCTTATTCACTAGCAGACTTAAAATCAGTGGGGTTTTGACTCCACAGACATACCTTGTGGCATTTTTAATGTTTTAATTGTAAAAATACTGACTTGCAGGTCAGAGAAGGAGCAGATGACTATTGCAGTGTTAATTTCTTACCACGGCCATGGAAGTGCAACCCCTGCCCTGTCACCATGGAGAAGAGAGGTGGGGCAAAGTCCCTGCACATTTCCCAGACAGAAGGACATGGAGGGAACACAGGTGTGGAAGCAGAGCCCCTGGGAAGAGCCACACTGAGGATCTGTGTAGAATCCCACTCCAAAACAAAAAGAGTCACAAAAAGAACACCTCATTAGAGGCAACAGCAGGGAGTCACAAGCCAGGAATTTCCACAAGGGGTGTAAATGCCCAGATGAATTTGCAGGTGGCTTTCTCCCACTTCTGCATCACACAAGGAGCAAAGGGCATATAAATAACCCTAATGGATTGATTTCTCCAAATCTGGGGGAAAAAAGCAAAGCAATGCTCCAAATAAACTGCCTTACACTGGCACAAGACAGACTCAGGCTGAACAGGGGATCAGTTCTTACCCCTCTGTGCAAAAGGCTTTCCGAGCCTCATTCCTGACAGCCAGGAATAATAATTTGGGTCATTATTATTAATTAGTATAGCTGTATGCAAGCTTCCAGCAGAGATGAATGCCTGGGGATCCCTTTTCATCCACCATCCAACTGCAGACGGGCCCAAGAGATGAGAGCAAGGCTTTATGTGGCAGAAGAGGTGACAGCATATCATTAACATCACTATACAGGAAAGCAAGCAGCATTTTCAGTCTCTGTGACCTCTCTGGGTACATAGAACAAGAGGGTTTTCCTTTCTTTCCTCCATACTCAATTTCTTCCATCACCGAGCACTCAAAGTTAAAGGTGCTGCAGAAGAGACAAACAGAGCATTTCCCTGGTCTACCATTGCTAGTCACACAGCAGCAGCCAAGCCTGTCGTAGGGAAACATTCAGGAGAGCTGATCATGAAGCAGAAAATCTCCAAAAAATGGTGGAAACTCCAACATATTTGCAATATTTGCTTACTCTGGTTTTTGCATGCTGGCACTCTCCTTCCTGCATCTGAAAAAAACTAACTTTTTGCCAATCTCGTGTTTTCTATTACCAGAGTCATTTGGGGAACAAAGCCTCACTTCTCGTGGTGATGATCACAGAGACCTGATATCCAAGTTCCAAGTTCCACGTAGTGCTACATCTCACAGAGAAACTTCAATCCTGATCCAACCACATCAGTTTGCTCATCTAATTCATCCCTGCATCTCTGTGTTCTGCTGCAGCAATTTTAAGGCCATGGCAGACTTGTTCATTGAATAAACACATTTGACTGCACGGGTCTCTCCAACTTCAGAGAGGATCAATGAAATTCTTTCCTTAGAGGAAGGAGTTTGATTAAATTCTTGGTTTAATCCCCCTAATATAATTTAGTCAAGTAAATTTATGTGACTAAAAGGATTCTGTCAGTTGAAGGCATTTCATCAGGTGCATACACATAATTCTAATGACAAAGTGATTTTTTTTGTCAACAAAATACTGCCTGGCACACGTACAGAAGTTTGTTTAGCAGTGAGCGAGTACACAGGAATCAGATAATGAAGATTATGCGGTTATAAAGAGACAAGAAGAAGAGAGAAATTATCTGTTTGGTGCCAGACTGTGGGAAGCAGTTTACATGAAAGGAGAAGGAGTTTACAAGGCAGCATCAGCTTCCTGTGGGCCTTTACCGCTGGCATAAATCAAATCACCGACACAAAGCCACGGTCACATTGCACGGGGGTTTCTCTCCCCACTCTGCTTTTGATCCTGCAGTCAGTAGATGTGTTTAATGTGTTAATTGCAAACTCCTCTGGTCTTTATCCAACATTTCTTCTGTTTATTGGTGTGTCTGCCATCAGAAGCTCATGAATAAGGCCACAGAATTCTTTCTCCTTTTGCATAGCATCGCTCCTTCATCTTGTTGGCTTTGAAAAAGCACCAGCAGTTGAACCTTAACCACAAGTCTGAAAACCTGTGGGTGTTGCACGTAAAATCCCCCTGGGCCAAATGCCTGGGGCCCAGCAGCCATAGAATCATAGAATGCTTTGGGATGGAAGGGACATTTAGAGGCGCAGGGACAACTTCCACTAGTCCAGGTTGGTCAGAGCCCTTTGCAGCCTGGCCTTGAATGTTTCCAGTGATAGGTCATCTAACAGAAAACAGGCTGAGGTCTATCCAAGACAGGTCAGGTGGGGCAGGGAGCTGGGTGCTGCATGAAATAATTCAGAAGTACAGGGAAAAGAAGGAAAAGCAGGGAGGGAGGACACAAGTGCTCAGTTCTAAGGAGGTGGAGATGCAAAGGGCAACAAGGAGCAAGGAAAGGAGTTTCCAATAAAAACACACAAAAGAAGCAGTGAGGTTAACAAGAACAGAGCTATTAAACACCACCTGTCCTCAGAGATGCTGGCAGGCAGAGGAAGAAAGAAATTTCAGAGCAGATTTATTTATTTTGGAGCATGTGCTTTTGATTTCCCAGCCATGCACAAACAGCAGCAGGAACCCCCAGCCAGGGGGAGAGGTCAGGCAGCGCACGTCGGTCTTTGCACACCCACAGTAGGGTGAAGCAGCTTCTCCTGACTCTTCAGGATGCTACAGAAGCATTTTCCTTTCCTGGAGGTCAACAGAGCAGCAAGGGAGAGGGTTTCAGAGCCCTGTGGTCAAGAAAGCACCTTTCAGTAGACCCGAAAATCTTATTTGTGACGTGAAAGGACATGAGGTTTTTACAGGACTTAGGAGCTGAGTTTTGTCCCCCTCCTGCTGAGGCTTGCTGAGTCCCCCAGCACTTGCCATTTCTCACAGTGCCACACAGGAGTTCTGATCTCTGACCCATCTCTTCAAGTTACCATGTAAAGTTCCTCACTGCTACAATAATTCTAAAGCTCTTGAGCTGTACTTGGGAGTTTGCAAGGGGAGCTGAAGTTTTCTGATAGGAGGAGCCCAACCAAAAAGCCCTGGTTTTCAAATGTGGCAAGCAGGGTAAATATCGTCCAGGAGAGAAATTAAATTAGTTGCATCCTTCTCTCTCCACAGCAGCACTTCAGCTGGAGCAGTAATGAAGAAAAATCTCACAAACTAGCCACTGGCAACCAGAATAATTTGTCTGCTATCGATCCACAGTGTGATTTAATGGGCTGGAAAAGCAGGCACTGGTGCCTCTCTAGGTTAGGGAAATCTCTCCTCATCCTTATGGGTTCTGCTGGCCCTGTCCTGCTTCCATGCCACCCTTGTGCATCCCCAGCTCAAGCCCTGCACGTGTATTTCACCTCCAGGTGCCCTGAGAGCCAGCAAAACTCATGAGAGAGGAAAGTCCTCAGGACTTGTGGGAAGGGGAGATTATTCAGTTGCTGAACCCAAGAATCTGCAGGTTTGATCTCAGTCTGCCACAAACTGGGAAGAGATTCAGAATTCATCAGGCAATTTTTGCAGGCTCTCACACTCAAACATTTGCTTTGGGAAAGAATTTGCTCTTGTTCTGCTTGATGACATTTGCATCTCTACACCAATAATTGAAAGCTGCAACCTCACCACAGAGCACCTTGAAATTTATGACTATTGTCATCAACAGGAACTGCAAAATTAAAACCCAAGACCCTCCCTCCCATCAGTTTTTCCACCCTCAAGCCCAGCTCTGCCTAAATCATGCAAAAGTCATAGAAAGGAGCTGCACGCACCAACCCGTAAATCCCAGCTGTATTGTCTCCCCAGCTTAATGCCAAGTGATAAAGATGTCCCAGAGTTTATGTGGCTGCCACTGCCCCCCGCCTCCCCCCCTTTGTTGATTGTACACATAAATAAAACCACAATGATCTCATTTGGGTCCCTTAAGCAGCAAAGGCAGGAGCTGGGAGCCCCAGCCAGTGTAGCTGCAGCGACTCACAGTGATTTTTGATTGAAGCTGACTATTAGCGGATACAATTAAGATGCCGCTTCAGTTTAAAGATGAATTGGCCATGCAGCGACAAATTGTGACTGTTTATTGCTGCCATGCTGAGGCAGGTAATCAGGGAATGAAGTTGTAATTGTGGCACCTCTTGTTTTGCTCCTGCTGGAGCACAGAATGTGAGATTCAATTTAACAAACAATTTGCCACACGGCTCGTCCCTGCTGGGTGGGAAAGCAAAGCTTGCTGGCTTTGAGGTCTGCTCCTTTTTAAACCTGTTATGAGCAAAACTGGCCCTTTGCTTTAACCTTTGCACCAAAGCAGAAAGGAAGAGGAGAAGCCCAGGAGTATTGCTGATGGTGGATTTGAGAGTATCCTGAGCTTCATCCAGAGATTATAAAAAAAAGAAAACCCACATATTGGAAAGTATCATCATTCTTTTGATACTTTTTGGGTCTTTCTGAGCTTCTCTGGAGAAACCGGAGGGCAGCTGGGCCAGCGTGTTGGAGCAGCAAATGTCAATATTGGCAAGTTGGGAGGGATTTATACACACCAAGAGTTGTTCTGCTGCTGCAGGAGATCCAAGTTACAGCCCCTGGATGATATTTAAGCCACTTATCCTCCTTTTTCCCCCCAAGGGAGGGAAAGACCACTTGAAGCAGCAGCTCCACAGCAGCAGGCTTTCATCCTGCTGCAAGGGATGAAAGCCCTGCTCTGCAGGGCTCAAGAAGTTGGCATTTAAAGGACTCCAAAAAGACTTTAGAACCAGAGATCTCCTGGAGCAGACTCACAGAGCAGAACTTCCTTAGCAGTGTTTACCTCTTTGGGATCTATCCTTGTATACAACCACTGTCTCCAAGTTTCTAGTTCAAACTTGGCTTATTCAACAACGCCAATTCCATGCAGGAGTTACAGCCAGCCATTACAAACCCTGTTAGTGATTCATAACCAAGCAAGCAACTTATTTAAACCCTCAAATCTCAGGGATTTGATTGTGCTTCTTTAAGGCTAAACATGTATTTACATGTTTTGAAATCCCAGAGCCGACCAGGACCAGCTGCTCTTGATACTTTAGGATGTAGACATTTATATCACCTTTTTCATCAAAGGAAGGACAAAGAAAGTTGTTCTCTAATTTCTGGTCTGACCTAGAAAATAAGGGCATCAGATGCCACAGAGTGGCCCCTCTGTTTATCAGTTTGTAACTGGCTCAGTTTTTCCTCCTCACAAGCACACTGGAATCACAGAAATCAGAGAGCTCATGGGAATTTTCAGTGGCTGGTAACTGCAGAGGCTCTGATGGAAACCTTACAGAAAAGAAAAATAAAAAGAAGGAGCATATTCTGTTTTCCTTCTGTTTTGTTTTTTTTTTTTCTCTAAGTACTGCTGGTCATGGTCTGCAGATTTTTGCCTGCAAGCATCATATGGGACTCAGCATCAGCTGGATCCTGCTCTTCACCCCTTATCAGCCTTGGAAAAGCAGTCAGCAGCACAATTTGATGGTACTTCAGGCAGGTACAAATCAAAGGAGTGAAAAACTCATCTAATGAAAGCTTAGTGTTTGGACAGTGGCAAGAGCTGTGTGCTCTGACAAAGCAAGAAGCAGAGAAGCACAAACATTTTGTGATTTGTACGCGAGCAGTGCTGGGTACTTGGGGGAAGATGAGGGTGATTTTCTTTTAAGGGAGCGGTCTGTTCTTTGGGAATGCTCTTCACCAACATCTCCCAGGCAGCAGCCAGCCTGCCTTTATTGCAGAGCTTTCCCTTGCCCAAATATCTTGCAAGAGACCAAGCACTGGCCCAGATGTGGTATCCACTACAGGATTCTGAGGCAAGCTGATGCCTCCTGATCAACTCCCATTAGATGGCCACCATTGCACTATGAGGTTTTATTTGTTGCCCTGCTGTGACAAAAAACAAGTCTAAATTTACTCTTAAGTAGCTATCTCGTCTCTCCCTGCTGATAATAACACATCTGACCCTTATAGAAAAATTTTCCATGGGATTTTGTTTAAAGGAGCGGAGAATGAACAGCAAGGCAGTGTTTGGACCCATCCCAGCACACGTATGGAATGTAAAGCTTTTGGGCTGTTCCATGAGAGTTTCAGGTGTGCTGATTTTGGTGTGAAGGCTGCAGCACCTTGAGGCAGCCCCACAGCTCAATCCCCGAGCACAAAGGGTACTGAAGGAAATGTTTCCGGAGTTTTTCAGCAGCTGGACAAGGAAAAGAATAGCAGGTGCTTGGTTTGCAACCCCTGCCCGCCCCTTGTCAGCAGGATCTGCTCCCTGGGCAAAGCTTGGGATCTTGAGTTTAGGTCAGCAGGAAGGGGACAGGCATGGATGTCACCTTCAGGCTGCCCCAGGCACCTAATTCAGGTGCAGATTACAATAAAAAGAGGCCTCTGTGTCCCGTAAGGCACCCATCTTTGATACCCCGAGCTGGCTAGAGACTGACACTGCAAATATCCCTCCTTGTGTCCTCCCTCCCTGCAGACATGACATGACACAGGTGGGTCATGTTCAGTGCTCTGCTCTGCTCTACAGCCCGGCAGGGAAATCAGGCAGAGCAAGGTCGAACTGCTCACCTTGCAAATGCTCTATGAATACTTAATCTCTCTCCTGTGAGCAGTCTCACCAGCTTCAGTACAGCTGTGGATGTTTAATCAAGAAGAGAAAAGATCTTTAACCCACTCTCTGCCTCCAAGGGGACTTGGGGGTGGGAGACAGAGAGCACAGCTTCCCACCTGAACCACCCCCCTCCTGCAGCACAGCTCCAGCAGCAGCAGCCTGAACATCACCACCACGATGCTTTTAGTTACACAAAGCCCTGGCAGAGCTGAGTCTTTCTGCTTTTAACACACATAAGGTTGCAATCACATTTCCTGGCAAACCACTCTTATTATCCCAAGCCACAGACACAGCAGTTCTCCAACTCAATAAACTATCAATTCTACCACCACAAAGGCAAAAATGCTAAAAAACAACTCATCGAAACAACCTCATACAATAAAAAGGACAAAACCAAACCCCCAACCCCTTCAGGCTTGCTTCCTGCAGCATGGGTGAGTTTCCAGGCTCTGCAGAGATGCCCCACTTCTCCCACCCAGGGAAAAACTCACAGGCACCCCAACCTGAGGCCACTGCAGATTGGGCAGCCCTAAATCCATCCCCCTGCTCCAGTTCCCCCCAGCCTGGGCCAGCTGCTGAGTGATTTAGGAACTCCTTCTCTTCTTCCTCCTCATTCTCCTCCTCATCATCAGTGAGTGGAAGCAGACACACCTGCAGCCTTGGGAGGTTCAGCCCCAAACCAGACATTGCTCCTGGAAGCAGCAGGTGACCTTCTCAAGGACACCCACCTGTACAGCCTCTTTGAGGCTCGGAGGGGGCCCCAGGGTTGAGCTTCCAAAACACTGTTGAGAATCACTAAAAATGGAATTTGTGCCCTCGTTAGAGCTGAGGAAAAGCAATTTCTAAGTCAAGCTGCTCGAGTTCATTGTATCATGACAATACAAGCTCTGCTGAATCATAATCCACTGGTTTTATCTTCTTGGGGCAGGAAACAAAGTTTTACAGAAAACGTTGTCTACAGACATCTCTATTTGGAAACAAATGCATATGGTACTGCACTAAATTGTCTCAGCTAAAGGAGATGGAAATTAGATCATTTAAAAGCAGAGAGCTCTCCCATATTGTTTCAGCAGAATCACCTCTTTTGCATAGCCAGGCAAGGGGCTCATTTTGGGGGAAAACAAGCACATCTTTTATTATTATGGCCATTCAAAGCTGCTTCTTGCAGCCTAAATTGTCGCACATGAAGGATCAATGGCATTCTCAGATGATGATTTAATTAAAAACTCCTCCTTTCTTCAAGTTAAGATCTGCAAAAACCCTGTGAATGGCTGATGGATGATTTGCTATTACCTTGCCTGCTTTCTTTTTAACATTTTTTCCCCAAATTTTTAATTGCTGCCATTTGAGGATTATTGATTACCTGTAATTGCTCCTTTTCTCAGGCATCTCCCTAGTTATCTCCAGCTAAGTGATCTCTGCAAAAGACAAAAGCAGAGTGCTTCAGAGCCTAATGGTTTTCCTTAGCTGTTAATGAACACTGATAGCTGGATACCTGGACACTGCATTGCTCTGAACTTTGAAAGTGGATCAGCATGAAAATTCCTTTTCCTTAAGAAAACACATTAAAAGCACAAAAACCCCCTTTTAATACACCAGTCACATTAAACAGAAACTAGACCAATGAAGTCTTTTCAGCACAGGACGCTCCTGAGTCAATGAAAAATCCCCCTCTGCCTTCCAGAGCAGGCACTCCCTTCACACTGATGCCATTCCCACAGGTCTCAGGCATCGAGGGATCCAAGGGACACCCACCAGATCCAGAGGAACTGGACCAAAAGGGATTTTATTTTTTTAAGCTCCTAATTCTGCCTGCAGAATTAAATTGACAAATTATACCAAGAGGTCTGCTCAATTCACCAGTGCTCATCTCACAAACTGCTGAGAGCTGAGGGTTGGTTCTGGATTCTGCAGGAGCGACACAGTTGTTCCCTGCCCCCTTGTCTTATTTACAATCCAAATCCCATGGAAATATTTAAAACATGCAGCAGAATGTCCCAGTGCAAATCTCATTTTCCTCCTTAAGTCTTTTTCTTTGCATTTCAGGAACATTGAAAAGCTCACAGGGTCAAAAATGCTGTTACACAGGGAGCATCAAGTGCAGCAAGCATGAAGCTGCCCTTTGCTGCAGGTTAAAGGTAATGCTTTCAGTTTAGTCTGAGAATTATGATCTCAGACTACAGCAAACGATCCTGTTAGAGTTGATCTGATAATTCTGGTGTACCTTGGTATAAAGATACTGTGATTAAACAAAAAACCCAGCCTGCATCATTAATTTCAGAGCAATTATTTTTAGAAATTGATCATCAGCTAAGTGGGAGTTCATTACCAGATTTTGTCTAGAAATAAGTTTTAGATAGTGAGTGCCTGCTCACAAGATTTAAATAACAAAAACTATGAAACATGGTGGTAGCACTTTGAGAAATTATTCCCTTTAAATTTTTGCCCAGGGCATCCTGACACTGACCTGCAGCCCAGTGAGGAAGACACCACCACGTTCAGCTCTGCCCTGGCTCCACCACTGCAACCAGGTACCACTGTGCCCTGGGGAATCCCTCTGGTCCACAGGCTGCACGAGCATCCCTCTGCCCTGGGAAAACTGGGGACAGGAAGCTGGAGCACTCAGGGGTTGCAGAAGCTTTGGCCCCTTGTTGTGGTTTGACACCAGCCCAATGCCAGGCACCCACAAAAGCTCTTGCTCACCCTCCCCTACCACAGCTGGGCACTGGAGGGGAAAATAAAATTAACAAAGGGTTCATGGGTTGAGACAAGGGCCTTAAAGGGAGAAAACACTTGGAGGGCAAAACAGGTTCAACTTAAGTTGCAAAGTGTATTTATTACTGACAGAATCAGAGGAGGATAATGAGACATAAAATAAGCCTTTAAAACACCTTTCTCCCCCAGCCCCTCCTTCCTTCCCACTGAAGTGTGGGGAGACAGGGAATGAGGGTTTGGCCAGTTCATCATTGACATTTTCTTCTGGAGAGGAGACTTTTCCCTGTGAGACTGTGGGGTCCCTTCCCACAGGAGACAGCTCTCTGTGAACTTCTCTGGCATAGGCCCAATCTCACTGGCAGCAGCCATACTGACCTGATGCTATGTGAGTCCCTCCCACAGGCACACAGCCCTCCCAAAACTGCTGTGGCATGGGTCACTCTTCCACGGGGTGAGGTTCTCCAAGGACAGGCTGCTCCAGTGGGTCTCTCACAGGGTCACAGCCTCCTCCAGGCATCCACCTGCTCTGGCATGGGCACTTCCCCCATGAGCTGTGGATGGATCTCTGCATCCCCCATGGATACCTATGGGCTGTGAGTGGATCTTTGTATCTCCCATGGATCCCCATGGGCTGTGGGTGGACCTCTGCATCCCCTGTGGATCTCCATGGGCTGTGAGTGGATCTCTGCATTCCTTGTGGATCCCCATTGGCTGTGGATGGATCTCTGCATCCCCCCCTAGATCCCCATGGGCTGTGGGTGGATCTCTGCATCTCCCCTGGATCCCCACAGGCTGCAGGGGCACAGCTGCCTGACCTTGGGCTGCACCATGGCCTGCAGAGGACTCTCATCTCCAGAACCTGGAGCACCTCCTGATCCTCCTTCTTCACTCACCTTGGTATCTCCATTTGTTTCCCTCACATGTTCTCACCTCCTCCTCTCCTCTGGCTCAAAAAAACCCCCTGTGTCCCACTTTGGTTTGATTTTCTTCTTAAATCTGTTATCACAGAGGTGTTACCAACATCTCTGCCTGGCCAGCAGCACATCCATCGCCTGAGCCATCAGGGATTGGTGCTGCTGGACATGGTGGAAGCTTCCAGCAGCTTCTCACAGGAGCAACCTCTGTGGCCCCTCCACTACCAAAAACCAGGCTGTGCAAAACCAGCCCTGCACCCTGCAATGGGCTCACAGACTCAGCAAACCTTCCTGTGGCATACCCACTTGTAAAGGACACCGCTGGGAATGCAAATGCAAGCGTGGCAGGGAGCAGGGAGACATATGAAGGGAATCTTGGATATCTAATCTGGTTGGAAAAGACAGCTTGGGTAGGCAGCTAATTGGGAGCCATGGGAAAAGCTTCCCCGACTTCAGGCAGCAAGCAGCTCAGGGGAAAGGAGCTACAGGTTTTCTGCAAGAAAAAAGCTGACTGTTAAATTGAGTGTAGCACTGATGGTAAATGCATTTCATTGCCAAATTATATGTCTATAAAAAAAAAGTACAACAGAGGAAAAGAAAAAAGGAAGTATGGGGCAAGCTTTCTGGGCCTTTTTTCATGTTTCCAGGGAATTTTTTTTTTCCAGTACACTGGTAGATACAGCACAGGTATCTTTTTACCTGTGTAAATGTTTCACATAGGGAATGTTCTCACCTAAATAATTGCCAGTGGCTGAAGCAATTCATTTTCTTATTTTTTTTCAATAAAAAAGGAATTAAATACTTATTTAGTTAAAATTATGGCCAGGACAATGGTTTTATTTTGTAACAATGGGATTTTTTTTTAATACACATGGAAATAATTCTTGCAGTTCAACATCCTGAAAAAGAGTTGTTTATTCTGTAGAAAAAGATAAAGATTAACCATTAAATTTCTGGGGTGAACTTCATTATTAAATCTCTGTTCTGCAGTGAGAGGCAGACACTCTTAAGGCAATGCTGGAAACTTCAGCTGCCTTTACTTGAGCTCTTCAATCACACAAAGAAAGACTGACATCAAAACCAGGGAAAAAAGATCATGAACGGAATGAAGAGGTTCTTTTGGGTACAGAAGTCAACTTAAAAATCTGGACCATCCATTTGGTGTGAGTCATGCATTTAGCAACTGCAGGGACATAAAGAATTAAGTGGGGACAGATCCCACTTATTTTCACAATAAAACAACCTTTGGAAAGTTATAACAGAGCAAAATGGGGCACAGAAATAGAGGGGCAAAGAGCAGAGCTGGAAGGAAGCAATAGAGGATTCCACAGTGGACTCCTTCTTGAAGAGTAACTGTAAATATTATCCCCATCCAGCTGGGGAGAATTTCTTGCTGTGCTTTGGCAAATCACCTTTTTTTCTCATTGTCATCAAAATATGTTTCAAAGGATTTGTTTTTTTTTCATGTGATTCCATCTCAAAAGCTTGGCTTGAGCCCTGCTTCTTTGGAAGGCAATCAAACTTTTTTTTGCCTTTGGTCAGTCCAGTGTTGAGCTGATGGGGAAGTGGGTGGACGGTGAGTAGGGGTGTGCATAATACCCCTACGTGCAGAGCAGAAAAGATAAAAGTCACTGCTGTGACTGCCATTAGGGGCTTAGGGAAACTTGAGATGGTCCCACAAACAGGGACAGGGTGGGCCTTCTTTACATTATCTCATGTGCCTGAAGTAAGAGACAGACACAGAGTGGTTTTGGTGTCTTCTCCCAAGTAACAAGTCATAGGACAAGAGGAAATGGCTTCAGGTTGAACCGGGGGATCTTTAAATTGGATAATAGGAAAAATATCTTCACTGAAATGGTTGTTAAGCATTGGAACAGGCTGCCCAGAGAAGGGGTGGAGTCCCCAGCCCTGGAGGAATTTAAAAGCTGGGTAGATGTGGTGCCTGGGGACACGAGTTAGTGGTGAGCCTGGCAGTGCTGGGAAATGGTTGGACTCGAAGATCTTGGGTTTCCAACCCAAACAAATCTGTGATTGTGTGAGTAAGAAGAGCCCCCACACTGGGAAGCTGGCTGTACTAGCCAGGCATCTACACTGGATGCACAAATCCAGATGATGTGGATGTGAAACCCATCCCTGGTGTGATGCAGTTAAGGTACGGGCACGCGTTTGACCACCTGACTGAGCAAAGTGGAAGCACATTCACTGCTAACAGAAATAAGACATCAAGGCTTGACTTGCTTCACCAACATCCTGGGAAAAAAATCACCTTGAGGAATGGGAGGGCAGCCAGCAGGTGGAATAACATGCCTAGGAGATGCCTGCACCCAGCCTTGGGCCAACACCACTCACAGGAGTCCCACAAACAAAGCCCTGTGTGCCAAACCTGCCTTGGCCATGGAGCAGGTTTAGGAGACCACAGCATGTCTTCAAATATTCATACACGTCCTCTGTAATTGCTCTGTCCACATTCCAGTGTTTTTATAGCTGTACTATTGCATAATTCCGTACCTGAGCTTGCCACAGTTTTGAACATCCTAGCAGGGCTATTTCAGAGCTCAAGCAGAAACTGTAATACCATAGTAAAAGAAAGGGACAAAACACTTGAAATCAAAGAATCTGGCTTAATTCGCATCAGAAGGAATTTGACCTGTAGATTTTTTTTTCTATGCTTTATGGAGTAAGGAAAAAAAAAGTGATAGTCACATTTTAATATTTACAACACGTCTTTCATGCATCTTTAATGGCATTGTTTATAAAAAATGCATTAACTGTTCTGTTTTGCTTCAGGCAGGGGGGATCCTTTACAGGATAGGCAGCTTAATTTGGATCTTAACAATGAAACGCTCCATGAATTAATGTATCTGGGAGACAAACTCCAGAAAAAAGATGTAAGAGCAGGAGCTTGGCCTTTGCACATGAATATTCTTAAGGAGAAAGGAAGAGGATTTTTTACTCCTTACAGTTTAAAGTTGATCAGAAAGTTCCCCAAATGAGCAGGAGGGAAGCCAACTGCTAAGTAGGGCTTGTAGTGACAGGACAAGGGGGAATGGCTTCCACTGTTGGAGGGCAGGGTCAGATTAAATATTAGGAAAGAATTCTTCCCTGTGAGGGTGGTGAGGCACTCGCACAGGTTGCCCAGAGAAGCTGGGGTTGCCCCATCCTGGAAATGTCCAAGGCCAGGCTAGATATGGCTTGGAGCACCTGAAAGGTGTCCCTGCCCATGGAAATGGGGCTGGGACTGGATGGTCCTTAAGGTCCATTCCAAACCATTCTGTGATTCTATGACATAGATAAAATCAGGGTTAATAAATAACACCATCTTACACAAACAAACACACACACAAACACACAGAGCTTTTGTATGCTTTGGGTTTTCCTTTCTCAGATTCTTATATACAGAACTGTTGAATTCCCCTTATTTCTCTTTGCACAAGAAGGCTTTGTACAAGAGGGTAGGGATTGGGTTGTCCCAAACCCACTCTCAGGCCAAATGATCGATTACCCTCACATCTACTCCCTCCAAGGAGCCTCTATGACACTGCAAACCTTGCTCCCACTGACAGGTTGCCATCAAAAAAAATCCATACAGGCAATTAGAGTCCATTTAAGAAAAGGTTTTACACTGAGGCTTCCACTTGACTTTGCCAGGTGACAGAAAGTGATTTCTCCATGTTAACAATTTAGTGATAAGTTGGGCATATATGTATGTAATACATGGTTATGCATCCACAGTATTTTGATAACAGTGAAGATGCTCATTTGGCAGGAGGAGGCTGAAAATACCTCTTACATGAGTTAAGGATCAAGAATCTGCAGTCCTAAGAAAAATGCAGGAGTGAAATATTAATAAATCCCAGGCAAATCCCAAACAAGTGACATAATACCAAGGCAAGCACATTTCTTTCAACCATAATCCTGTTCTCCAAAAGCAGTCTGAGGATATAGGGATTTTTTTAAAAAGTCAGGGGGTGGGGATAAATCACTCTGACAACTAAATTAAGGATGAAAAATATTTTTGGGCTTCAAAGCATTGATTTCCCTTCCAATGAGAGCTTCACCTGCCTCTGAACATCTAATAGTAAAGATTATGGATCAGAATGGAAAGAATATTCCAGATGATCCAATGTACCTTTCGGTGAGCAGACGAATTTGATTTTGTAGCATTTTCAAAGAGATTTAGAATTAGAAAACTAAATCAGAATTATTTTTATGTGTGAAGCAATAAAAATCAGATGCCCTACTGAGCCTGGATTGCCAAAGTCCTCGCTAGAAAATAACCATGTATTAACAATTTTCAAATACAGAGCCACAACAAGATGAGTGCAGCAGGAAGGAATCAACATAACATTTCAGAAACTGCTGCTGGCACTGGCTGCTGTAATTTCTCACTTGTAACAATCAGGCATTATAAGGGAACTGGTACTTTGGAAAGAACCAGCTCTGTCTCTTACACTGCGACAAGTAAGGCTCAGCTAAAAATAGCAGCCAGCAAGGAGAAGAAAATAAATGCATCCCATGCCACCCTTTAAAAAGTCCTTTTCCCCCACTAATTTTAGAAAATGCCCACAGAGCTGTGCACGCTGCCAGACACCACAAGAGACCTCCGTGCCCCATACCCACATGGGCTTGGAATTAATAAAAGAAATGCTGCAGTTGTGGAGCAGTGGATGCAGCTCAGCCTTCTCTGTGCCCCCTCCTCAGCCCCACTCCTGCTCCTCCTGCCAGCCTGCACCCCATTTTCTTCCAGGATCAGCTTGGGGTGTGCAGGTAAAGAGCTGAGGGTTTTGGAGATGCAAGAGCAAAGCGTGGTTTGACAGGCTGAGAAGTGACGTGCAGGTCTCACAGGGAATCTGAGCTCTCTGACATGAGCCCTGATGTGCTCCCACCACCAGTGCATCTTTTATTCCTCCTCAGCACCGGGAGGGATGTCAGTCACACGGCTGAAGGACACAGGAGAGCCACGGGAGCGAGAGCCCTCCTCGGTGGCAAGGTTTCATGCTGTTACTTTAATTTTTTGTCTGGCAAGTGAAATATATTTCACCAGAAGGTGGGAAAGGACTTGGAACAAAATTGATCTTGGCTGAGCAAACATTTGACAACGTTCTGTGGGAAACAACCATCTGTCTTGGGAGATATCAACTCCAGGAGATATTGATGGCACTAAAAATATCTGCCTTAGTCCACAGTCCCACAGCATTCAGTATTCAAGTGTGGAAAGCTTCAATCCTTCAGCAGTAAACCTTTCTATTTATTTTTATTTTTGGAGTGTTGACTTACCAGGTGGGGAGTGAAAGGCTCTGGTTTGTTCAAGATGCAGCCACACAAGGTTTTGGTGCCTGGGATGAGTGGAAACTAGAGAGGAGCTGCAGAGATAATTAATATGGATTAAATGGAAAAAGGGCTTTGTGCTCTGCTTCACAAGTACAGACCGTACACAGAGATGGATGTCTCTATCTCAGAAGAGCTTCCTGGAGCAGTTTGGCAGGCTGGTTTCTTCTGAGAAACATGAGAGGAGAGGAAAAAAAAAAGCACTCTTTGAAAGAAACTTTAAAAACATACCATGAATTCAAAGCAGCTCTTCCCTCCTCACTGACAAAGAGGTTAGCAGATTTATTGAAGCTGGCAAACAGTCCCCATCCCATGAATCATTAAGATTTAGACTAGTTCACCTTCCATGTGTCACTAAAAATCAAGATAACCCAAAGTTTTGAGAGGGAAAAATGAAGATGGGTCAGGTTAACTTCATCAGTGGATGTTGTGCACAGAAGTTGGCAGATCCATTTTTTGGATCCAAAATCCAAATCTGTGATTTGCCAGTCTCCTGCTGCGAGGCAGGTGCTTTGCCACGGGCCTGTGAAGTAAGTAATAGTTATTTTTATCACAAACTGGAGATCTTACTCTAGGACATATTTATTTTGGGAAATATGGGGGGAATATTCCTCAGTGGGGAGTATCAGCGATGAGAGGATTACAGAAAGTTGTTCTTCCTTACCTGCTCCAGTGTCTCTCACTCACTCCACCTGTGATTTGTGCAAACTGTTCACGACAGCCACACCAACATCCACATCTCCTCACAAAGAGCTCCAGCTGCAGCAAGAACAAGATGCTCATTCCACAGGAGTGACCTGCATTTTGCTCTTTAAAGCCCTACCCCATCACGTATCCTGGGATAATTTTTAGGGTTGGTTGTTTTGGGTTTTTTGTTTTGGTTTTTTTTCTCATTTTCCATTGTTTTTTACCTTTTAGGGAGGGGTTTTTTGGGTGTGTCTGAGTTGAGTTTATGGTTGTTGGCCTGGAGAGCCAATAACATGTGCCACACACTAGTGCCAAGAGCAAGGACAAATGGTCCTTCCTGCCTCCAGCGACTGCCCACCGTGGACCGCCGAGATGGATCCACCTTCTCCACCTTTAGTGTCTGCCAAAGAGGCCTTCTTCTGTGGCAATCCCATGGGAATCCATGCAGGATGCCTTGCAGAAGGATGACTGTTCAGTACACCCCCATGATCAAAAGAATTAAAAATAAACCCAGATTCTGCAGGTGGAGGTGGAAAAATGCAATGACTGCTTCATCCAGATTCACTCAGGTGGGTAAAGAAAATGGGGTGCCCCAATACAAGGAGAGATTTTACAGAAAAGCAGAATTCCCACTTCTGGAGTAGTTTAGGACACAAAAAAAACCAAACCAAAACACAATAAAGCATTTCAGGAAACAGTAGCTTCATGGAATAGTGAATACCACACGTTTTGGAAAAGGGAGTCAGGGTTTGTTTCCTGGCCAACTGGGGAACCATTAAGATACTGGATTAGGAAAGAAGTGGAAACACCTGACATAGGAAGGCAAGCAGAGAAGGGCTTTCTTCCTGCAGAGACAGCAAGAGAAGGAGACAAGGCTGATAGGATGCATGCTTTTTAATGATTTTTTTTTTAAGTTGGGCTTATTTGCATGACAGCTTTGAAATAGGACAAAGTACAGAGAAGGGCAATGCTGCATAATGTGAATGAGGGAAGGGAACTCTTTGGCTTTTTCATTTAAATGTATAAAAATCTCTGTGAGGCCTGTGTGTGTTGAGAGGAAGGCTATGAATTTTAAAAAAATTATGCTGAAATAAACGATGACTCCAGTGAGAGAGCAAACTCAACCTGAAGGCTCACAAGCACAGCTGAAATTAGGAACTGTGCTAACATAGCTGAAATTAGGAACGGTGCTAATAGTCCCAAACTGTGTTTCAGGTTGGTGCTGAGCGGGGCACTGACTCAACAAACATTGCAGCGAGACAGAATTTAACACCAGAAAAGTATAACTGTTTGGAAATGAAATGTGAGGCTGTGGTCACAGGGACCTGGCTGCAGGGATGGGATGGATGTCATTGCTGTGGAATGCACCTGCCCATCCACAGGGATCTCCTGGCCTCACTGAGGTGGGTGTCCATGGGTGGTGAGATGCCAAACTGTCTCTAAGAGCCAAATCCTGCTGATCCTCTCTGCCTGCCCCATCCCACTCTTTTTCCCAGGTACCAGCACTGCCCTGCAAGGGAAGGAGGCAAATTTGCAAAGTGACTTATTAGAGAAGGAGAAGAGGAATGGAAACCCAAAATATTCAGGCTGGACATACTCACATAGGGGGCAGGCACACCAGAGGGAAGGGGTTTGAAGGTTTGGTGGTGGGAGAGAAGAGCACATGCTTGGCTTCCTGCTGTCCAAACACAACCAGATTTCCTTTCAGCATCTGAGGGAGGATCATCAAAACTCACAGGCTGGTCTGAAAACAAAGGAAATGGAAATCATTGAATCACAGAATGACCTGGCTTAGAAGGGTTCTTAAAGAATCTCTCATTCCAGCCCCCTGCCATGGACAAGGACACCTTCCACTAAACCAGCTTGCTCAAGGCTCCATCCAACCTGGCCTTGAACTCTTCCACAGATGGGGCATTCACAGCTTCTCTGGGGAACCTGTTCCAGTGCCTCACCACCCTCGCTGGGAATTTCTTCCAAGTATCTAATCCTTAGATAAATCCTCATTCCCAAATCTCCAAAAATCAAATCCAGATGAAGCCAATTAATGTAAAGAACTGCATATGGTCACTAATAATACTTATATTTCAGTTGTCCTGGTCAAACCAAGCCATTTTTGCCACATCACCAAATACATCCTATCTGTGCATTCTTTATCCAGTAATGATTCGTTTATACATGGCTATGGTGCACCCTGAAACATGCATTTTACTAATTAGCTCACAGCCACCTGGGATGGCAATTAGCACAACAAAACCTGGAGCAAATCCATGGGACTGATCATGGGAAGAACACGCTTGAATCACTGAAAACAGGAAGCCTTGATGGCTTTAACCCACATTAAAGGGAAAACATGCATTTCAAGAGGAGTGCAGGGAGGCTGTCCAGGGCTGACACAAGTGAGGAATCAGGCTCTGGTTGTGCTGGGAGCTGCAGGCTCGAGGTCCCCATGCTCCAAGTTGGTGCAGTGGCAGCACAAGGATTCTGCCTTTCAATATCACATCAAAGAGCTGGAACTCTCTTATCCCATGGAAGAATGGCTGCCCAGTGCTGCCCCCCCAAAGTTATCCTGACAGCAGACCATGGACTGGAGGTTTTGTGCTGAAGAGCTACAGATCTGCCTGGGACCATTGAACCAAAGCAAAGGCAAGCTAAATTTGGGTGAAAGATTTCACACTCTGTGCACAAGCAAATGGGCTGCTAAGGTAACACAAAGCTTTCTGATATTGTACCTACTGGGTTTGAGGCTTTTGGGGTTTTAGTGCCTTTCCTCCTTCACTTCCATGAAAGATTACAGTGACTGGGCACTGCTCGTGCAGCTCCACACTGTGCATTTGCTGCTGATGGGTGAATTGAATCCTGCTGGGAATGCAGAGGTGGTTGCAAAGGATGAACTGTTTCCTGTCAGCATTTAAGCTCCTTCGTGCCTGCTCAGGGGCTTTGCCTAAAATCAGTGACAATCTGCCCACTTCCATACCTAATTGTCATAAACATGTGAAACCAGAGCACAGCATAGTTAGCAGCTCTGCCTTCATTATGCCAGTGTGATTCTCATAGCATAACCACGATCAGCAGACATGTCATTCTCCTCTACCATTTTTATTTTGCAGGTTTAGCTTCTTTTTCCACTAATAAGGATTAAAAAAAAGACAATAAATAAACAACATAAGCCACCACCTTTTGAAGGCTGAGTCTGCCCATGCAGCAGCTGGTGACAAACAGCCCTTGACCTGCAGAATCAGACTCTGCCGTAGCCAACACCAGCAGAAATAAAAAACACGTGGTTTGAAAGAAAACTTGGTGCCCATCACAGGCAGCTCAGAGTTTGCACTTCATCAAGGGCCAATTTTCCCTAGGATTAGTTAACCAGCCATTTCCTTCCTCACTGACTTTTAACTGTTTATTGTTTATGGTGCAGCCTGGGAAGCTCTGCAATAGACACTAAAGCATTTAGGAGAAGCAGCAGGAGTCACTCTACAGGAGTAAGTTAAAGCTCAGCATGTGCCCTTTAGCTGGAAATCATAAAGCATCCCTGGAAGCATTTAGCTGAACCCTGAGATGGAAGACAGAAAACAAGGAGGGCACCTTTCCTGCTCCCCATAGAGAGGGCTGCCAGCTGCCAACCATGACCTGTTCACTCCAGGTGATGTAGATGCAGAAATTTTTGCTAATCTTATGCTAAGTTTGATTTCAAATTTTGCTTTTGCCTGCATAGCCTTCTATTCACTTCTCTCTCTCCTCCCTGTCCTTGAGAATTGCTTGCCCTTGGGAGTCTTTTCCTCCTTTCTCTATCCAAAAACATTCTCATTCTTCCTCAGAATGGTGCTGATACTGACTCCTGTTCCATCATCCCCAGTTTGCCAGTAATTGCATGCTTTTTGAGAAATAAAAATAAATAAAATTCAAGATGCTAAAAAAACTTAGGATCCAGAGGAAATATTTGCTTTGGATATTGTACAGAGAATTTAAGAAGCTGGGATCTCCCAGTTTTAGGAACCAAAGAACTGTCTTACCTAGCACACTGCCTTTTTTGTAGAAGTGACCTGAAGATGCTGGTCTGAAGTCTGGACCAGTGAGTACCGGCAGCTGTGTGGGAGGTTTTGAAAAGGACCAAGGATGTTTGTAATTTTTGTCCAGTTTATTTTGTAAAGCAGCTTAGGATTTAGGAATGAATCCAGAAAAGTTTTTGCACAATGCCATTTTACAGGACAGCAAAGCCAGTGGCTGGCTGACACCTCTGGGGGGCCGGAACAGTGACTCCTGATCCAGATCTGGTGGAGGTGAGAGCAGCCAGGCTTCCAGGGCTTCCTGCCAATGGTCAGAGGCCTGGCCACCCCTCATGGACAGCAAAGGCAAATACCCAGCAGTGGTTTAACATCAACTACCAAACATCCTCTGTCCTGCAGGAAATCATGACTTTTGTCAGGACAATTTAACTATTTGTGCCTCCGTGTTTGATGCTGTTAAATTCCAACTCAGAATGAGTTTTGGAACAGCAGCACTGGTAAGAGATCCTCTCATCTCACTGGTGAGTTAACAGTGAGCCATTGCCACAGTGAGCAATGCAGATGAAGCCCAGTTCCTGAGCCCTGAGCCAGCAGAAGGGCTGCACATCAGAGCTGGATTTCCAGGCTCCCTCAAAGCTGAAGTCCTTCCCAGACAATGACCATGTCCTGGGTTAGCCATATGACCTGTTCGTATCCCCAATCGTCCTCTTGCTTATGCTGGACATTAAGTTCTGCAGCTTTAGGTTGGTCCAAGGAAGACAGTGAGAGTGAAGGTGGAGGAAAAAAAAACACTCGCCGTTTGTCTGCAGGATACGACGAACCAAGGCCGAGAGAGCGGAGAGGCTGCATTCCAGCAGACAGCGTTATCTCTTTTTTTTTTTTTTTTTTACTCTCTCTGGTGTGGGGGTGCTGGATGAGCACACAGCGGAGGGTTTTTCCTCGGATTTTTCCCGGCTTTTTGCGGGGAGAGACTTTGTTTCTTTTGCTGGATATTTTTTCTTTTTTTTCCTCTTCCTGGGACTGGTTGGCATCGTGTGGGCCCAGGACACCAGGGAACCCCCAGGGGGCCCCCCCCCTCCTCGCCGACTCCTACAGCCTCGCCGACTCCTACAGCCGGGCGCCGACTCCTACAGCCGGGCAATCGGCCCCCCCACTGGAGAACTGAACCGGACTCAGACGGACTCTGAATCTACCATCTCTTCAGAGGAAGGAGAGGTTTCATTGTTTTCATATTATCCAATTTTTTCCCTATACTTGTAAATATTCTATGTGTTAAATAAATAGTTTTTTCCACTTTTCTCTAAGGAAATTCTTCCCGGACCGGTAGGGGGAGGGGCGATTGGAATCGGCTCTTCCTAGAGGAGACCCCCCAGAGGTTTCCTCCTAAATATTTGCCCTAAACCAGGACAGACCAGCAGTCCCAAAACAGTGTAATGTTTGCCACCTCTCAGCCAGAAAAACCTGGCTTTGGAAAACCTGTGAAGAAGCGTGAATCCAAGCCCAAAGCTCTGCCACTGCAGTTTCCAGAAGTGACTCCTCTGCTCATCCTCTGCTGTGGCTCCTGTGTTCCAAATCCCTGACTTGTGGCTGGACTCCAGCCAGCTGCCACTCCACTCCCTGCCATCCAGCAGTGAGCACACCTGCCCTGTGCTCCCAGGAAAGTCCAGCTCTGTTTCTCTCCCACACACAAAAATCCCAGAATGATCAGCAATTCCCCCAGCTGGGTCTGAGGAAGGTGAGCACCACCCACCCACTCTTCACAAACATTTCTTCCTGCACTCCAAGAGCTCCATGCACTTCTTATGCCTTGCCTTTTCTCACTGGAATCTAGAAGAATGCATCTTGCTTAAAAAACTCAAACCAATCTCATACAGAGAAGCCGGACCAAAACTGGCCATGCCACTGTACTTGCCTTTTCCCCAGAGCAAACAAAACATGGCAGATGTTTGTCATGGTGTTTAATGTGCTGCTGGAAGGGGTTCAGGTCTTGTTGTGCTGAGAGCTCACAAAGCTGCAGTGCAGGAGCCAAACACTTCAAGATGAGCTTTTTGTGCTGCTCTGTTTTGAAATACTTCCACATGATTCATCACAGAACTAATTTAGGCAAGAATAGATTTCCCTAAGCAGGACAATGATAAAACATTACACTTGCTGAAATCGCACTACCTGAAAAGGCAATTCCTCACCTGAAACAGAGTATCAAAATAATTTGATCTTTTTTCATCAAAGTGTGGAAAAGATGAAAAACATTACAGAAAAATGTCTTCAGATGTAGATACAGACTGTCCAGCATATACAGATCTTTGGAAAATACAAGTGGTCTTCATATTTTCCAATAATTTTGAGTTAACTACCTACCTACCTACATAGCTCAGCTTGTTTCTGTTTCTTTAAACGGCAGTGACACACATGGTTAAATTCTCAGCTGTATGAAAAATACCCTGAGTGAATGAAAAGAAAAAAAAAGAGCCCAGCTTACAGTTTGTACATGTTACATTATATCATCATTTGACTTTAGGATGTTGGAATTTGTTTTTATCAGAATTTGACACTATCTACTTGACTCAAACACACAAAAATATGTATTAAAACCACCAGAAATGTCATGCCTGTGAGCTTCAAAGCAGCACAAAGCTTGACTATTTTAACACCTTTTTTTAATCTGAAAGGAACTGCTTACCCATCGATTCAGCCTGTTCACCCTGGATCATTCTGTCACTGTTGCTCAGAGCTTTAACGCATTTCTCTCTATGCAGTAGCTGAAAAAAAAATAAATAGATATAACATAAAATTTCATGGCCTCTGGTTAAGGCTTCAGAGCTTCCTTGCACTCCTCGTGCAGCTCACTAAAAATGTCCCATGCTAATGAGGGAGCAGGAGCCTGCTGGCCAGAACAGGAATGCAAAGCTCAGCGAGGGAAAAATCCTCTCCTAAGGAAAGCAGGGACAGAAACTGCTTTACACCTCTGCACTCAAGGTTTGGATTCCAGCACGATGTCACAACCAACGTACATCCAAGTGCTCCTCCTGGTCGGGGCTGTTGTGTCCCCAGGGAGGGAATTCTCACCCTGGGATTTGGGCAGTGGTTGCTTGGTTGCCTCTTGCACAGTGCTCCACTAGAAAAGACACAAAAATCTCTTTGAGCCGTGCCCAGCCTGTGATGGGAACATCCTGGAACAGTGCCCAGGACAGCAGGGACATGACTGGGGTGGGCAGCCCTACAATTCCCTAATGGCAAGAGCTGTGGGAAAATCATTCCCAAAGGAGAGGGCCTACAACACCCTGAAATCCCATTCCTGTTGTAGCAACATTCCCCCCAGCAAAGTGCAATTCCAGAATAGAAACCATTCCCTGTCAAAACAGCAAAACTCAACACGTTGTGAAACAAGTTGCCCAGGATGCTACTTAGATACAGTAAGATTTTTAAAAATTTGGTCATTATGTACCTTCTCTTACTGATGCTTTTAGATTTCGAATGATCCAGCTTTTCTTTGGGAGCAGGGAGGCAGGGAAACTCAACTTTTCTTCCTTTTTCTTTCATGGAAGGAAATGTGCCTTCTCTCCAGGTCATATATAGCATAAGATATTTTGGAAATTGCATAAGATATTTTGGAAATCACCAAGCAGATATGCAGTATCATTCAGGTTCCTTCTTCATGTTGAATTTAGGATTACAGGGATCCAGGTATAATTTCATAAAAAAAATTAGAGAGAGTAAAGACAAGCAGTCAAAATTAGCATGCAAAGAAGAAGCTGTATTTTTTTTCTGAGCAAATATTAATTTTACAGAAAATAAGTAGAAGCAGTATTCTTAATGAAACAGTCTTTCCTTTTAACCAAAGACTATTAAAACAAAAAGCTCTTTGAAAAAAAATCCTAACCAAATATATCTGACAAAATACCCAAGCCTTTCTTCTTTCCTTGTTTCTTCCCCTTCCTCCACCCCATTTTCTCCCCTTTAAGGGAATTGTTTTATTTTCTATTCTTTAGTTGTCACATCTGGGAGGCCATTTGCGTTGTTTCCTTCACTATATTTCAGGTAGCCTGGCAGCAGGTGTATTGGAAAGCAAATTAAGATCCAGGCAGGCAACACGAAGGGCTGAAACAAGTTACTGCAAATCCAGGAAAATTTGGGACAGAAGCTGGAGTCAGAGCTGGTGCTCTGGAGCAGCTCTGTGGGTGCAGGGTCAGGTCCTTGCTGGTCCCCAACCTTACCTGGGGGCAGGTTCATCATCCCCCGTGTCATGAGCAGATCTGCCCACCTACCCTGTCACCCACCCAGGGCTCTGTTTGCAGCAAGAAGCAGCACATACCCCTATGCCCACTCAGCAGGAGCAGCTCCTCAACGTGAGAGTTGTAAAAATAAGCACTTCTGAATCTGTTCTCTCCTTCTGACACCAAATGTAGTTTAGGAATGCACAGGGAAGACAGGATATCTGCAGGTGGGTGGAAGTGTCTGCATCAGCTTCTTGGTCAGCAATACCCAAAGGGAGCTGCCAGCCTGAGCTGCTCAGCAGGCTGGAGAGGATTAACACATCCAGGGCAAAATGCAGCAAAAAAATCTTTATTTTTTCCCCCTCCTGTCCACGCTGCCTTCCTAAGCACCAGGAGAGTGGGAACACGTTAGAGAGACTGCATTGTACCAAGTGTCATATGGCATCATTAAATTGCAGATGTGCCAGCAGATAATTGAGATAAAGACCAAGAGGCACACGAGAGTTATCAGCCATGATTCCAAGCATGACAGGTTGTTACCACAATTTCCTAAGAGGCTGCATCCCTGAACTCCAAACACCCTTTTTACTTCTTGCCCTCCCATTCAGCAACCTTCAGAAACTGGAGTTTAAGTCCCTTTTAAGTCGATGTGCTACAAAGGAACCAAAAGAAAAGCCTCAAGGGGAAGATATTGGCTTTAGCTATTTGATCCAGGTTTTTAGATTGCTATTCTATGCCCAATTCTGAGAAAAATAAATCCCTTTATCCTCCGATTCCCTACCTAATCAAAACGAGGCCATTTTACCCAAATAGCCAAGCCACGCTGCTTAACACCCACACTGATTTCAGCCCCCTGGGAGCCAGATCTGAGAGGTTTCCCTTTGAAGGAATAGTCAGAAAGGAGAGTAATTTGGCTGTTGAATCTCTGTCCTAGTCACAAAATGTAACTTTTCCCATAAGGAAAAGGAGCGGTGCAGCAGCGTGAGGAGGGATGGGGCAGGGACAGGGGCAGGCAGCAGTCCTGCCCTGCCCTGAGCTGCACCACAGCTCCTCCCAGCACAGCACAGAACCACAAAACGGTGCTGGAGCTCCAGCTTGGCTTCCAGTGGGGCTGTGAAACTCTCCATGAGGGCCTGGACTCCTGTTCTGGGGGAGCAGAAGCTGCAGACACCTCTGAGGAGCCAGGGGACCTGGCCCTGACCCCAAACCATCACCTTGACCCGCCCTGACCATGTGGATGGAGGTCCTGGGCAGAGGACAAGCAGAGTTTTTCATGGCTCACACAAACAGAAAAACCTTATAAAGGTTTCAGGGTTCTACCACCAGTGCAGGTAGATATTGAAAAAGGCAGGGAGAAGGGAGGGAAGGTTATCAGCAGAAAATATGTCATTAAAGAGGCCTCTCTTGAGGAAACCAGGGTTTACAAAATGCTGCAGGAAACTCCAGAACATGTATTTAGCATCTCAGTTTTCCTAGAGGTTTGCGGCAGGACCATGAACATGTGGGAATCTCTCACTCATTGCAATTTTCCTTTAAACTACAACCTTTTGGACAGGCAGGAAGGTCCAAAGAGTGCATCCCTTCCAGGATCACCCTCACACAGAGAAAACAATTATTAAATTAATGGATAAAGTAAAAGCTCCAACTTGGTTTTGTTTTACAGGTATTAACTCCAGAGCAGATCACAGCTGGGGAAGCTGATTTTGGAATACAAATAAAGGCCACTTTCTAAAGACTTCCTACCAGTAATAAGCCATGGAAAAAACAATCCCTTTGACTCCCCAAACCATGCAGATGAAACCCAGCCATCATTACCTAGCTGGGTCCCTTGCAGCAGCAGAGAGCAAAAGGGCAGATTTCAGAATAGTTTCAACTTCAAGATGAAGTTGTTCACACAGCAGCCAATTCAGAGAAGTCACAGTGCAAATTAAATATTGTGTCTGGGTTTTGTTTCTTTGCTTTCTAATACCTTTTTAAGGAATTGTATTTCTAACATTTCCTTGCATGCTGCTCTGTCTTACCCTTTACTAGAAGGAAAACACGTTGCAAGCTCAACCCAAATTCCAAAATTGTTCTCAACCTCATCCTCAAAAACTCTTAACAAGAAGTGTAGCTCAATCTATTCTACCTGCACAGGTCCTGCTACAGCCAATAAGCACTTCCAGGAGAGGCCTTAACCCAACCCACTTATGTCCATGAATTCCAGATTAAAGTCAGGATGATCCCTTATCCTTAGCCCTTCCCTTTTACCCAGTATCTGGAAAATGAAACGTATCACTGCCAATCCAGGGAAGAAGACTGTCCACTTCTCACCTGCTCACCTGCTCCTGCCTTCCCCTCAGTGTCCACCTTATCTTCCCCTGATCTTTGCTTCACTACTCCAATTAACTGTGATGTGCTGAGAAGCCAACTCCTGCCAAACACTTTTGTTCTCTTGGGTGCATTTAGTCGAAGTTTTTATTGATTATTAAAATCAATTTGATTTGAGTATTAAAAGGTCATCCAGTCTTGACTCCTGTTTTCTTATCTGAAATTTAATTTAAAGGAATTATCTCCTTTTTTTTTTTTTTTGCCCTTAGTTAGCACCAAAGGAGTGAGATGAGTCTGAAAATATAAAAGTTTGTCCAGTTTAAAAACTGAATATTGGTCAAATTTTAGGCAAAAATGCATCAGGTCTGTTTTGACAGTAATTTTTATAAGATAGGTTTTCCCAGTTTTAGCTGGCTATCCATATTTCTAGGTCTCTATCCAGAGCTCTGGGTCTCTTGGTTGTTGTTATCAAGCCCTGGAGCTTTTGGTTCTGGCACACTTTGCTCCAAAAGACTGCTGCAAATCCATTCCCACAGCTGCTAACCTGCCCCAGGTGCTGCACCTGCCTACAGCCTTGGACCAGCTCAAAAGCCTTCCAGAAAAAGAGATAAGCACATTTTGGGGCATCTGCACACAGAATTGGTGGGGCAACCTCAGCTGATCTCAAAGGGACCATGATCAGACCTGAGGATGGCTGCAGGAAGTGACATGCAATTTCCTGCTTTCCTGCACCTTTATTTCTATAGCAGCCCCCTCTAATTTATCCATTCCAACCTGGTTATTAAATTGTAAGGCTGGAAAATTGCCCAACCTTCTCCACCTCCCTCCCTGCGCTTGCAGAGAGGGCTCAGCTCCCACTGCACAGCAGCTCCGCCACAAGAGCAGGAGGAAGATCTGTTTTCCCAGGGTGAGTAAATCATTCCAGAGCACGGCTCAGCAGCCAGGCCAGCTCAGAGCCAGGAACAAACGTGTTTGGGATCTGCTGGGGAAGCAAAGGTTGCTCTCTGCCCATCCCCATGCCCTGACACACCACAAAGCAGAGACTTTCTGTGACTTTTGCAACGGCAGCAACGTTTCCGTAAAAGACCAAAAGGAGGTCAGCCAAAAGATGAGGGCTTCCTGCCTACCCCCAGACACACTCAGCTCCAGAAGGAAACCAAGTCACTGCCTGCAAACTCTGCAGCCAGCCCAGACAGGCATCCAGGAGCCTTCGGGTCTCCCTTAAAGGAAACATGGACCCACTCTCACCTTTGGTTGTTTTTGGCAGTGTTAGCAGCTTCTCTGTCAAACACTAGGCTAAAAATACCTTTCAGCACCTGCAACTCTATTCTTCTATTACTCAAGGGTTTTTTTTCCCCCTAAGTGCACACACATAGACATAGGAAAGCAAAGCCAACAGATGAAAAAAAAGCATTACTGAAGATGATTACAAAGGAATCTTGGCTAATGAGCTTGTAGCCTGCCTTATTTTCTTGGCTTAGCATCTCATTAATACATCAGGTCCCTTTTGCTTTAAAACACCAATAATTTCCAAAGTTCACATGAAGATCTCCTGTGCCCGAGCAGCACACTGGGGTTGCTGTGGCAAACAAGCTCTTCTATCAACCAGGAAAGGAAAGCACTGCATAAACACTAAATAATTCCTCAGAGGACCAACAATGCTAGAGCAAGGTGAAACCTGAAGTAGCTTTACCCAGTGTAATGCAGCCAAAACCCCTTTCTACAGTTAATGGAGATCTGTGACTGCAGCACATTCGAATTTATTGCTTTTTCCAGGAGCTACTCTTGTAGGTTAAAATGCAAATTGTACTTTCATTCACGCTGGAGTGCAGGTCAAGAGAGGGGATTCTGCCCCTCTGTCCCCTCTGCTGAGACCCCACCTGCAGAGCTGTGCCCAGATCTGAGGTCCCCAGCACAGGAAGGACATGGAGCTGTTGGAGCGAGTCCAGAGAAGGCCTCCAAGTTGATCAGAGGGATGGAACAATTCTCCTTGAAAAAAGGCTGAGAGAACTGGGGCTGTTCAGCCTGGAGGAAAGAAGGCTCAGGGGTGACCTAACTGTGGCCTTCCAGTACCTGATGGGAGCCTGCAAGAAAGATGGAGAGGGACTATTTACAAGACTATTGCCTGGGGTGACAGGACAAGTGGAAAAGGCTTCACACTGACAGAAAGTCGGTTGATATTAGATATTAGGGATGAATTCTATGAACCCCTGTGAGAGGGGTTGGCACTGGCACAGGTTGCCCAGAGAATTTGGGTGCTCCTGGATCCCTGGAAGTGTTCAAGGCCAGGCTGGATGGGGCTCTGAGCAACGTGGTCTAGGGGAAGGTGAACCTGCCCACCTTTGGGGGACTGGAATTAGATGAGCTTTAATGTCCCTCCCAACCCATTAAATACAATGATTCTGTGACATACAAACCAACTGGAGTGACTTCAGGGACATTATCCCAACTGCCTTAACCTGGACCATAACCATCCTCTTCACTTCACCTACCCCACCACAGCTGCATCTCACACAGCCTCACTGCAAGTCACCACACCCACCCGTGTACCTAACTATTCTTTTAAGGTGTCTTTGACCAAATAATCTTTCCACCCCACTGCAATAAAGCCACTCCAGAATTTTCAAGACACTCAACTTTCTGGCCAAACTTTTAGAGGCCCTTTGTGAATTTTCTTTTTTAATAGATGTCTCCTAACAGCATGGCATACATTAGAACACTGGGCAGAATCAGTTTTCTACTCATGATTTGGGAGGGTTTTTCTTCATCACACCTTCTCTGACCTGAGTAACTCTATGTCATACAAATGCTCTGCCTGTGGCTTCACAGGGCAAAAATCAAATCAGTGTGCTACATTTCACAGCCAAAATAACTGAAGGGTGGCTGATGAAATCCTAGTTCTGACAGGTCCCCAAGGGCTGCATATTGGGTCTGTGCTGCTCAGTATCACTGTCCATGATTCAGAGAGGGAAAAGAACAGATCCAAGTAACCACTAGTGATGTTTCACACATGACATGTGACACACATGCATGCAGTGACACTGGAATTAGCAGGACAAAAAATAACTGCAATGCCCAGCCAAGTAAAAACAGAGAAAGGCAGCTGCTGGTGGAGACATCTTTTAAGCTGCTATATTGAATTTGTGGTTAAAGGGAGGCACTGAGGATTTTCAGGTGGCTGAGAAGAGACCCTGCTGCTCCTCCTTATCAAAGAGGAGCTCAGCTGCCCACTGCTGTGCTGTGCTCAACTCCTACCCCAAGGCTTGGAGGCACCAAAACCAAGAGAGAACTTCAGAGCAGCCAGGCAGGCAAAGGAGAGCAAGTGGGGAGACTGGTGGGTGGTAGATAAAAGAGGAGAAATCCCAGGAAGAGAGGAGAGACTTTTCATAGCTCCATCAGAAGGTCAGAGGGGTACCTAAGGACACTGAAGCAAAGGGTGTTACCAGATTAGGGTTTTTTAAAATTAGTATTCATAAACAAAACAAAGCAGAATTTCCCCCATCATTAAACGAGAAGTATGATTACTTTAAAATTTTTCTATTGCTGAGAAAATGTTTGCAATTAATTTTGTTAGCCCATTCCTGGCTGTCAGAAGTTCCTTCTGATGGCTGTGCCTGTTCAAAGGCTGCATCCAACCATTCCCATACGTGGTTTATTCCATGAAATCTTCCACATAAACCTCCCAGTCTGCTGTGGGCCATTGGACATGCAAAAACAAACTCTCAACCTTCATTTACTGACACACATCCTCACTAAAGTTACACAAAAAGTTAATTTTTGTCTTCCTACTGGCTATCATTTCTTACTGCAGAATAAATGATGTCTCAGCTTCTTAAAAAGCCAGGTGTGTTTCTGATACTGTTCCCATAAACTTTAACCATTTACATCAGAAAGAATTTAATAAACCAAAGTTTCACAGTCTTGTTGCCTCATTACAATTGCTCCTCAGCACCACAGAGCCACCAAGGGATTTCTCATCACTACATAATTTTCAGGCTACTTCTCCCAATTTCATAGACGACAGCTCATGTAAATCACTGTACACCTAATGTCCTACCAAAGGTCTGCTGCTGAATCACAAATCAAACACCAGCCCTGCCAAGCCTCCCTTTCTCCCAGCCTAATTAATGTGTGGTGGGAAAACACAGAATCACAGAAGCATTAGGTTTGGGAGGGAACTCTGAAGATCATCCAATCCAACTTCCTGCCAGCTCAGGACCACCTGGAGCAGGTGACACAGGAACATATCCAGGTGAGTTTGGGGTTTCTCCATGACCTTCCTGGGCAGCTGTGCCAGTGCTTTGCCACCCTCAACTTAAAGAAGTTCTACCTCATGTTGAGTGAAACTTCTTGTGGCTTAGTTCATGGCCATAAACCAATCGTAACATGAAGGTATGTCCAGCTGTCTGATCACAGATATTTATCCTCCTTCCCTTTCCTGAGCACACCAAACAGCCACAAATCAAAGGCCGTTTTATGACCCATTTCTGGGGTCAGAAATGCAAAGTTCAGACCTTCCATAATTCAGACAGAGAGAGGGAGAGAGAGCACACACTGGAATGGACTCGTGTCTAGAGAGGATTTGCCATAAGGCACAGACTCCCAGAACCAGGCTGTAACCTCAGCATCCACAAGATACAGCTTCCAGTTCTGCTCATCCTACTGCTTGCAACTTCCAGTTCTGTCCATCCTGCCCCTTCTGATGTTTGTTCAGGGAAACAGAAGCTCTTTTATGGGAGATGGAACACAGCTGGAAACCTCCAGGATGCCCTGAATGGTCTTTCCACAGCTGGCAAAAGGTGGGCAGAGCATCAGAGCTGTGACAACTCTTACCAAGTGGCTTAGAGATGTCACTTGTGTGGCACAAGAAGGCCCCAAAGTGGCCTTGGGTTCATCTCCTTTCCCCAGCTATTCCAGAGAGCACCATTCCCTGTCGAGCCCTGCCCTGCACAGCACAAGACCCCATCTGGCCTTACCAAAGGCCAATGCCAACCAAATTCCAGTCTGGCCAAATTAAAATTTCTTTGTTTTCCCATTGTCCAAGCACACTTTAAGATTTCCACCCCCTTTTTCCATGTACTCTCCTCTCCAGCTCTTTAAACTTTGCAGCCACAAGAACAAAACTTACCAAACATTTCCGTGCATGTCTTTCCACTGGTCTTAAATGCTAATGTATTGTATAACTCTGCTGTGTGCCCAGGGACCCTTTACATTATTTAAAGGCTGTCAGTCAGGTGTGAACCTTTCAATTGATTTACCATTCACTTCTCATCCTCTCCTGGATGCATTAGGCAGCAGCAGCCCGCCACTGGTATTGAAGAATAACAATTCCATTTGTTTGAACCTGACTTAGAGCTGTTCACTTTTGCAGCCCATATAATTCTCCTTACGGTGGTTTGTGTGACATTAATGACAAAATAAATAATTCACCATGGTTTTCACCCAAATGTAGCCTTGTCAGAGACTAATACACAATCTTTGCTAGCTTATTTAACAAAACAAGCCCCTGAATGATGCTTTTAAAGGCTGAAACTCTCATTTTAATGGAATTTGGTGGCAAAACTCCCCCGAGACCCAGCAGTAACTAACAGGCACAATCTTCCCACCCTTGTTCCTGCCAACCCACCTTCTCATTTAGCCCTGGTATTTATGCTCTGCACCCACCCAACAGTTCGGTGCCTCCTTACCCTGCAACATCTCGGGCTGGCTTTTTATGGAGCTGCACTTAACTTAAGGGGCCATAAACTGAAGCTGAACAGCACCAGGGATGTCTGCATAGGGTAATCAAGAGTAAAGAGAATGCTTAGCTCCCTAATGAGACCTGGCAGTGAGGCTTCAGGAGTGAAACCAAACGAAACCACTCCTGTCCTGGCTCTCAGGGTGGTGGGTTTAGTGACACACTAAATAATTCCAAGCATTTCAGGAGGGCTGCCTGGCTACAGGAGCTCTGTAACAGGTATCAAAAAAAAAAAATAAAAACCCAACAAAACACTAATTTTTTAGACATTCGTAACAAAGTTTCCAGTACCTTTACTGAGGCCAGGATGTGCTTCTCAATAATCCCTCAGTCCCTTTTCAGCATGCTTTTTCTCCATTTCTCATACACTCATTCCTACTTGTCCTGTGTTCATTAATGAGCTGCTGTGCTAGAACTGGTCTCAAGAGCTGGAGAATTTATGCATAAAGGACAAGAAAACCTTGCATCTTTCCTCTAAAGTGGTGCTGCTTTCCTTTAGAAGGGATTTGCTCCAAAATGATCTCAGGGGTGACCTGGGATTAAGACCCTTATTTCCTCATGACTTGATGTTCACCTCCTTTTCTTCTTTTTCTAGGAAAACCACTTAGTTTGTCTTGTAAGCAACACATTCAGAGACAACATATATATCATGCCAAATTATTCTCCCCTGGAGCAAGGTCAATTTGATATTCAGATTGGCTTTTCATTCATCTTGAGGCTGGAAAGTGATTTGGTTTTCTTTCAGCTTCAATTTACCTAAACTATTTGGTATCTGATTTTTGATTTTGCAGACTAGACTGCTGTCCAGGGTGTTATTTTCTTCATGTCCACGGAGTCTGTTTTGCCTGTTAGGCAACTGCAGCTGCTGTTTGCAAAGACCACAGTGTGCATTAGGTAGCTGATGAAATAAAGCCTAATGAATTCTCATGGAGAGAGGAATCATTAAAGTTTGCAATTTCAAAATAATGAATTGTCCATTTTCTTCAAAACAGGGTAGTAATGAATAGATGATACGTTTCAAAGTATATTCTAAGGAAAATGGCTAATGGTCTCCTTGGAAATTGTGGTTTCCTTGGAAATTATGCTCCAGGAAAGGGATACATCTTGCCCCAAAAGCAACTGTGATTGTGAAGGCGTGAGAGACAAGCAATGCATCCTTTTGGGTTTTCTTCCTGAACTGTAACACACTGACCACAAAATTTCTGAGAACCCAGGTCCTTTGGCAGCCCACACCTCCCTTGGGAATCCTTTCACAGCCCCACCCCACCATGCTTTAGCCCCTTCCTTTTCTCCCAGCGTGAATTCTAACCTTAAAAGTCACCATAACTCAACCATAATCATAGAGCAACTGCCGTGTCATCTTGCAAAGACAGATGCTCAAAACCCACTGGGCTCCTTAACAGAAATAGCCTGGTTTAAAGTCCTGATTGGCCAAACAGAGGTGTGAGTTCAGGGGCTATTGAGTTATTAAGCCAAAAGCCAGAGTTTAGCATGAAAAGTCTCAGTTCTGAATGACATTAAGGTGATTATCTGCTCAGTATTGATTTTATTCACATCAGCGGCATCAGCACAGCCAGGAAGGAGCAGACAGAGGGGCCCAGAAAATTCCCTTAAAATTGAGGAAACTCACATGGTGGGGCCATCAGCACTGGTCTCATAAAGTGTCTGATATGGAAACAAAAATCAAATGGTCTTTTTGTATAAATGATCCAAGAAAAACACTGCATCCAGCAGAGAACACCTGATGGCACAGTGGAGCTCTTGCAAAGGGTTCTATTCCTGCCTGTACACACAGTTTGCAGCCTGATTTGCTCAGCACCAGCTTTAGTTAAACTGTTCATTTAGTCTGAACTGCACGCAACACTTACGGAAGCATACGTGGGATTGACACAAATACCAATGAATTACTCAGATCTGGAGTTATGACAATGACACCAGGAAATGAACTCACAGGAGCTTTAAAAGAGGAGAAATAGAAATCTGAAAAAAAAAAAAGGAAAAAAAAAAAAGAAAAAGCATGGTTGCCTTTTATTTGAGTTCCTGATATTTTCAGCTTTAAAAATATTACCTCAGTTAACTCTCTGCACTAAACTTTTTTTTGTGGCAGGAATAAAGTCCTTTTTTTTTTACAAATAAAAAAGTGTTCTCCCCGGCATAGCAGCCCTGCTATCATATTAAAGGCACCTCCTGGGGTAGAGCTATTCCATATCTGAAAGATTTTTCACTGGAACCAGAGGTTGGATTGCACTTTTCATTTCTGTGCACCATGGCAGACAGGAGCAGCTGGCTGGGATCCTTCAGGAGCAGTGCTGTGCTGTGCTGGATTGACTGCACTGAGCAATGCAGCAATTCCCAGTAATGCCATAAACTGCAGCCCAGCAAACACTGACCAGTGCCTGGTCTCGTTTAGCACACACTGAGGGTGCTGGTGACTTCCCCTCACACCTCAGTCCCCCCAGAAAAGGGCCAAAATGAATGGAGGGAGAGGTGGAGTCACTGCAGGCTCACAGCAATGACTATTTTGCTGCTCTAAAACAATCCCTGGGATGTTTTGAAGGCTGAAATCTGCTGTGACCTAAGCCTGACAATGAGAAGCATTGCTCCCAGCTCCTCCACCCAGCTGGGACATCAGCACATCACATTTCATGCCTCAGTTTCCCTTGCCCATCAGCTTTGGGGCTGGGGAGGATGGTACTGACTCTTTTCAAGCCTTTGTACCAGCTGATCAGAAAGAGGAGGGTGTCTCAGTGATGGCATGGAAAGGTTTGGATGCTCTTTAAACCCAGCAACCCAGCACCAGCTAAGCAGTGAAATGCTGACAATGAAACTGTCCCCAAGTGCTGCCGTGGCCAGTAGGGCAGAGCCCCTGCAGTCCCCAGCAGAGCCAGGAGTCATTCCTGCTGCCAAACCCACGCTCAGCCTCCTCCCACACCTCAGAGACACTCGGGTGGCTTTGTCAGCACAGCACAACAGTAGCAGGAGTACACACAGATCCTGTCAAGGACAGCAAAGAGCAACTAGCACAGCCAGCCCGGCTCCAAATGCTGCCAGAATATTTATAACCTCAGCGTTCTGCCCAGGGAGCTGCAGACTAATTTAGGCTCCTTTTTCCTGCTTACTTTCCTCTCCTCAAACACATGATAGTTTCCTATCATTAACCTCCAGACTCTTACACTTCAGTGTCCTGAACTTGTATTTCTCCTTGTAAGCTCAAGCTGTCCTCCTCCTGCATGGAGCAGCTGACCTGGGCACCTTTCCTGACAACACTCACAGCCCCACAGGATCAGGCCCATGACAAGGAATAAATAATTCCCAGGTGTTTGTGGACACACTTGAACTAGGTTTGTAAAAGTGGTTTCACACAAGAGGCTGCCCAGCCCCAGCTGTATCCTCTCATCTTGGTTTCAGAGTGATCTCCAGGATTATTCCTCCTCGTTCAGTCATTTTCACCAGACCAGAAGTTGGTTCTGCTCTGCACAAGTGATTGTCCTGCTCTTTTCATCCTCCCCAAGCTCAGGCCCTGGGCCTCCCCAGTTCTGGGCCCTGGCACAGATATTGAGTAAAGGGGGGTTTAGGTTTAGGCAGCCATGGAAAGGACTTTTCAGCAGAATCAGCACCAGATCTGAAGCAACATTAAAGTCCTGAGAGGAGCAGGTACACTAAACAGAGGTAAGTGGAATGCTGCAGAATGGCATTTTGTTAACAATAATAATAATAATTAAAAAAAAAGCCAGAGTTCACTGACTGAAACCACTGACCCTCACTGGCAATGGAATGGGAAAAAAATGTCAAAATGTTTTCATTTTGTATTTCAAATTCTAACTCAAGCCTAAGTACAGGTATTTAAAAACCAGGTATTGAAAAACCCTCCACACTACCAACAAAAAATCAAGGACTTTTAGTTTTGCCAGTTAACAAATAATTCAATTACTCACCCAGCACTAAGGTGAGGGCAGAGAACCGGAGCGTTCCCTGCCACTGGCGCGGGGGAGATTTAGGTGGGTAATTCCATTAGCACTCTGCAAGTCCCTTCACATAAATCTTTGTGGCATTAATGAGGAAATGAGGCATCAATAATATAAGAAATTTGGTTCCTTAGCCCCACTCGAGGATCTCAAGCAAGGACATCTCAGGTTTCCCACCTCTGCCAGGCACAGCTTGTGCATCCCTCAATTTTCACACAGGCTCAGGACCTGGGCTGCACTGCAGTGGTTTTTGGGTCTCACAGTGGCCCTGGAAGAAGGGAAATGTAAACCCTCACAAGTAAGAGGAAACATAAATGCCATTTTCTCAGCATTCACAAATTTGGATGCTCTCCGAAGTTGTGCACGAAACCACACAGTGAAAAAAAAAAAAGGAAGAGAAGGAGTTAAACCTTCAGGAGCGAGCAGACCTGCTCCGTGCAGGGAAGGCACAGAGCTCCTGACTCTGAACATCCTCACCAAGCCCTTGTGTGCAGGCTCTCGGTGCCGCAGCCATTGTTCCATCTCTTATCAGCACCGCACACCGCCGGCGGCTCCTCCCTGAGAGAGCTCCCCCTGGGATGCTCGGGATGCTCGCACACACAGCCCCGGCAGGATGGAAGTGCTCCCAGCCTCTGCCCATCTTCCTGCACACTCTCCCTGCAGACCTGCACAATCAGGAGCAGAGGAACAGGTTTTGCTCTTAAGTTAGGAAAGTAGCACGGTTGCTAGAGGGGAAAAAAAAAGGAAAAAAGAAGACGGGAAAAAAGCTGGCTGCTGTTGCAGTGGTGGGTCTCCCCAGGAAAGCTCTGTCTCTTGGCCTGCTAGACCTAGAGAGAGATGGGAACTGCCAAATAAAATACTTCATGTTACCCAGCATCTGCTGCTACATAATCAAACCAAGCTTGCTTACAATTGAAATCACAAATTATGCCAAGTATTGGTCTTATTTAAAAAGACAACCTCTCTCCAGTGCCTCAAAGGATGAATAGAATAGCAACTACCTGAATGACAGACACCTTTTCTGAAATTTCTGTGTGCAAGGGCACAAGGACCTCCTCCCATGGGAGGAAAGGAGAGCAGGACAGCCAGGGACAATGGGAGAGGACCACAGAACCCTCCACATGTTCTCTCCTTTAGTACCTGGAAGGATTTTTTTTTCCTAATTGTGAAGGGAAAGGAATTTTGTACCGGCTAGATGAACTTTTGGTTCTACAATACTTTTTTTTTCTTTTTTTTAGGTAGTGGGGATAAAACAGACCAAAACAATAAGTTTAGTCCTTGATGTATCTTCCTTCTGATCTACCAGTGCTCCTCACTTACAACTGTCACAATTTCAAATGAACTTCTGGTTGTGCTTCAAGCCTTCAGGAGCACATTGAGGGAAGATACACCTGGACACGTGGATCACAGATCCAGCACAGTTGTGCTGGGCTGCTCATTTTAAACTTTGATCCTCTTCTCAGTGCAAGACACAGGAGCAGCTAACAAAGGAAAATCTCTCTTCCCTCCCAAGCAAATCCTCAGCTTTTCCTGCTGGTTGGATATGAGTCCACATCCCAAATTGGCAGGAACAACTTCCCCATGTTGTGCTGCCATCACGGCACTAAGAAAAGCAAATGGAAGAAAAGTTGGCATTATGCACTCCTTTTCTCTTCAGCTGACTTTGGAGGGTGGGGACACATTAGGAGTGTTTATTTTTGCCTTCCCAATGCTACGACAGCTTGGGAAGAAAAGCTTTGCAGTAAGCTCAACCATTGCCAGAGTCCCAGAAGATGCAACTGAAGCTTTTGAGGTCCATCCTTCCATCTCTTAGCCAGGCCTTTACAGACATGGATTTACACAAGCCCAGCAGCAATAACTTCACACAGGAGATGTGGAAGTGCTGTGGCTGCAGCTGTCCCGGGCCCAGCTTGGCTAAAGGCTTGGCTAGGTCTGGTTTGAGCAGCTCTGCCCCTCACCAAACATCCAGAGCTCTGCTGGAGCAGGAGTTGGAGCAGCTCACACCACCCCAGAGCCTTCCTCTCCCAACATATTTATCCCTTTAGGCTTTATAAACCATTTTTGCAGCTATGTTGGCAGTTGGAGAATTTAATTGCATGTCTCATGATATTGGGTGGTGGTTTTAATGAAACCTGCAGCTCCTGGGGAATGAAGGAATCCCAGGGCTCATATAAAACCAATTAAGTCTTCTAATTGCAGATGCAACCTGAGAACACCCAGCAAGAAAATCCTCAAGGATGGAAATCTGAAGGTAAATAAAAAGACCTTCTTCCTTCCCTGTGCAATTTTTGCGTAAGAAAATGCTCTCAGGGTTTTCAAACTAATGGCATGGGAGGCCTGAGTCACAAGTACCAAGCTTCAGTTTAGAAATACTAATATTAATATAGAACAGGCTGGCAGGGAGAGAAGATAACAGTGGCTTTAGGCATTAATAATGGCTTATTTTTATACTAATAATAAGATTAAAGCACTTGGAAGCAGGTAAAACACATACCTTGACAGCAGCCATTGGAAACAGGGTGACACCAGGCAGTTTAACAGCCAGGCAGAATTACCAGTTGCATGCCTTTGACATTGATATATCACCAGGGTGTGAATGCAGTAGGATTCAGGGATTACAGGGCAGCTCTGGAGCAGCTGGAATAGAAGAAAAACACACCTGAAGTTTAAATGAAAACTAGAGCACTGTGACTTTTGTCAAATTTAGCTCTAGAAATTAATATCCTACCCTTTCCTAAATCTTGGAGCCCAGTAGTCAGTAAGGAATAAAACCTGCAGTATTTATGATTTAATGGGAAAGGGTTTCTCTGTTTTCACAATCCAGCTGGCTTGCAGAGGAAGGGAATAAGGATGGCCAGAGTCTCATATTCTAACTGTAAATGATGATTCCTTCCCCCCATTGTTTTCTGGTTATTAAATTCAAGTTGAAAAGGCTGTTGTCCTTATGTTTACACACCCACACAGTTAATTGGAAGTAAAAATATGTCTGTCTATGGCCAGGAGTGCTACCCCTGTTTGGGAGAAACGGGTTATTGTGCAAAATTCATGTAATTGCTTTCCATAGCCCAAAGCAAATCAGGAATAATTTCTTAAAGCAGAGGAGCAGATTTATTCTGAAGTGTCCCTTGAAATTTCTCATTCAAAGGCTGACGGCTCTAATGACTGCCTTTAAATTGCTATCTGTGAAAGTCTATGCAAAAATGAAATTTGGCAAACAGCTGTAGACTCCCAGTCTTCAGCCCCTAATCTAATCTGGGCTCTAATTTCTCTTTGTGTAGATTTGTAATGTACACAGGCTTGATCTTAATAAGGCCATTAGCACAAGGGGATTTGCTCAGGCCTGCAGGAGGAGATCCTGGGTGCACTTGGCTGGCACTGGGCCAGCCCCATCCCTCACTGCTGTTACTCAGGCATGGATTTGGGATTTTCCCCCTTCCCAGCAGGTCTCTGGCTGATCCCAGCACAGCCCCAAAGTGTCAGCTCAGCCCGTGCCTGGATGGGGGTGATGAGCCAGGATGGGGAGCTGCTCCCGAGGCCTGGGAGAGCCTCCTTCTCCCATGCAATCAGCATTTTTCTGATGCATTCCCTGCTGACCCAGAGCCACCAGAACAGCAGAGAAAGGAGTCAGAGAATTCCCTGCTCTCCCATTCCCCCTTCCCTCGCTGCATTCGGCGCCAGGAGCCGCCTCTGATTAAATTGAATCAAATGTCTGTGTTTACGAGACGTTTTGACCGCCAAATCATTCTCCCTGTCAGACTGAGATACGACAATGATGATAACTCAAATTTCTCCAGTCAAATGGCTTTGGAAAGCTTTCCTGCCATTACAGTCTGTGAATGTCAACGGGTTTAGCTAAGTGCAGGCAAAGACTGATGGCAGCACTTTCTGCATCTCCTGTTCCCTCCAGAGAGCTCTCTGGAATGCTGGCTGGCAGGTCTGCCCCAAGAAAGGAGGAAGGAAGATACTGGGCATTATTCTTATGATTTGCACTCTATTGAATTTATCTTTGCTTTGCCCATTAAAAACAGGTTGCAGAAGATACCCCTATGAGTTAAACACTGAATTAATTTCCTTCTGAAAAGAGAGATCCTCCTGGAATACTGAGGTGTCTGAACAACTGAAATATACTTCCAGAGTACATAATGAAGCTACTATTAAAAGAAAATTCAAAACAACATCATTAAAAAACACAAAACCCTGTAACAGAATTACAGCTCATTGAAGTAAATGAGTGAATGCAAATCCTGACTTTGAGTTTGTTTATCTGCCAGCTGTTTCTGGTACAGGAGCCCCAGAATTCCTCTAGCACCCTTGTGGGAAAGTCCAGGAGCTTGCCACTGCTGCCACATTTAACCTGCACCATCCAGATACAACTTTGAGCTGCATTTTGAAGCCTAGCTTTGCAAACATAAAATATTGAACTGGCTGTTTCTGCAGTTTGAACCCTTTCATCCCTCTTTAAAATTAAGTGTGCTGGTTCTGCTTAGCATAAAGCAACAAAACAGGTGAGGAGAGCTCAGACACTGTGCTGAACCACCATCCATCACTCCATATCTTTGCCTTCCTGTTTTTGTAAGAGTGGCTGTGCTGCCTCCTTCTGTGGCTCCTTCTCTGCTTATTTTCTTTCCAGGGAGATACCATGAGGAAATGAGGAAAGCAGAAAGGGAGAGCAAAAAAAAAGGCACAGCACTGAAGGCCCCTCTGTATGGAAGGAGGAGGAAGGGGGACAAAGAGGAAGAAAATCTGGGAAATAGCACAAAACTGAATAATGCACTGGAAAAAACAGAAATACAGCAGCTGGATTTGCTGGGTGAGAAAGGAATAAAAGAGCAGACTGAAAACTAGCCCCAAAAGGTGAGGTCCTGGAGGAATTTAATGGAAATTAAATAGTGAACAAACTAAATATTGGTAAGAAAACAGTATAAGTAAAGCAACAGGGTAAACAGGCAGAGCTACAGTGAAAGAACACAGATAATTCTCCTTATTATAAAAGACAACATTTTTGCTAGAGGAAAGTAGCACCGACTATTGACAAAAGAAGTCACTGAAACCACTGGAAGCTTTTGTAATGTCTTAAACAGACTCTGCACCAGACCCTCAGCCCGTCTTGGGCAAATAATCTGTGGGATGAACCAGGTGTGCAAACAGCCATGGGCTGCTCTTATGCTGTCTTTAACAATGCAAAAATAATCCACAAGGTAGAATTTAAGATGCCTCATTCATGCCTAGTAATCATGATGCTTATTCATCTGAAAAAAACTGGCCCAAACCTACTTTTTAGCCAGGAAACTGAGTAGGAATCAAAGCCTATCTGAGCAGTAAGACTTGTTGCAGAGATGGAAAAGCTTAGAGAAATCCAGGTATCTGGATCTCTCCAGCACTGAGGTGTCAGGGGAGGCACTTTACTTTCATTCCCTCTCCAGAAACATCTGTACACAACAAGCATCTGAGAGAGGAGCTGACAGGAGGGTCAGGGACAGCAGATGAAATTTGAGATTTTGGGCAGCTGAAGGACTGACACTGAGCTGTGTTGGTCCTGCTCTTTGGTAGCTGCCAGTTAGTAAAACATCCCTGCTGCAAAGAAGGCCTGGCCCAAGGGGATCTGCTAAAGAAAAAACGTTGTGCCAAGGGAGAAACTCAGTCGTTCTTACTGCACACTAAAGAGGGTGAAAGGATTTTCTGCATCTGGAGAGTCCATGCTTGTTTCCTGCTGTTGCAGTTTTCCCCTTTCTAATAATAATCTGTGATCCCAGAGGCACTACCATCACTGCTGTGGTCTTTCTTTCTGAAAAGAATTCTGAAAAGTCTTCTCTGCTGCAATATTTCACAAACAACAAATGCTATTATGATGATACTGTAAGAAAACTCCCCAAGTGCTTCCAGAGCCAGAGAGATTTATAGACTTTGCCATGGTCTGTGGGAACTTAGCCTTCATTAAGGTCAAGCTAAATTACCTTACAAATAATTTAGCCTCTACCCACAGCTCCTTGATTCTGAACTGATAGATTATGCAACCATTAATCAGCTCCAGGTCAGGCCTTTGCTTTTGACTTTCAGAAGGTAAACTTACTCCATACTGCTCCTCTTACTGAATTTCTCAGACACATCCATGCTTATAAAAAAAAAAAAAGTAAAAAAACCCCAAAACCCTCATTCCCTACTAAGCACTGATGATTCCTCATGCTTCATGAAAGACTGAACACACCTTTTAATAAATTTGTTTGTAATGCACTGATTTCATTTTGCCTCCTCCCAAGGAAACAGATTTCAATTTGATGGGCTGGAAGACATGAGAGATTATTTATGGCTGTATGTCTGGGTCTGTAGTCAGCTGCAGAGCCATAAATTTGGAAGGCAGCACAGTAACTGATCTTCAGTTAATTTCCTGGAAAGTCTGAAAATTTTGCTCTGGGTGATTGCTGACAAAGATATAATAACAATAAAATGACCCAAGATGGCCAAGCACAATTTCATAGTTTCTATAAAGATAATTTTTATCAGAGCTCTGTAGGACTTTATTCACTCATCCAATACCACTCACATAAAACCAGTGAAAATTCACTTTCATACCCTGATCAGATTTGTTTGGCCTGGACTCCTGTAGCTGTGTTTAGCTCTCAGATACATGTCTTTAATAAGAAATACCTCCATATCCAAGGGCAGAATTTCACCCAGAGAAATTATTCAGTGAGGTTTCGTTTTGAAAGGTGAACAATGGCCACGGCCTTATCACTCAGTTCTGCTCCAGCTCCCCATGGATGGTGGGTATACACTTAAAATAAAGTTCTGACTTTCCCTTACTGTCATAAAGTGAGTTGTAGAACCACCCTTTCTTCATTTGTCTTAATTAAAAATATATCTTCTGGCTCATGGGGAATGAAAAAAAAAAACTCCTATCCATGGGTGATTAATGAAACTGCAGATATAGTCAATAACCTTCCAGGAGCCTTTCCACCCAAAGTCCTGCTTCATTTGCTGCCTCCATATTAACAAATTTTGTGATTTCTACATTAAGCCTCAAGTATCTGGCATGGATACAGAAAGAGAATGTAGGTATTTTCTAAAGGACTAGCTTTCTGCAAGACATATGGAAAAATATTTTATGGATATTTCCTGTAATGGATTAAAAAGTGTTGCAGGAAAAACTAAAAAAATAGTATTACAATTTCTCATTTCTTAGCAAATATTTCTTGTTCTGTTTGACTTCAAAAAATCAAAATGCAAACGAGACAATATTATTTCCAGCTGTTTCCTCTTCCTATCCATGGGTAATTTTCATAATAAGTGAAGCATTATCATTTGGTTCTTACCCTACCCCAGTGAGTCTTTTCTTTATTAGACCCAGCTCTAGCCTCATGAGATCCTTATTGTTTTCTAAAAATACATCTCATCCAATTCACAGTGGGGAAAACGCCAAGCTCCTAAAGCTAAGACCAGAAGACAAAGGACAACACCAAAAACAGGAGCAAGAAGGAAAAAGCATACCATTCTGTTTTATTGTGTTTGTTTGGGTTTCTTGTGGGGTTTTTTGTTTGGTTTTGAATGCCACCCCTGTCATTCCTGGGGAGAACTAGAGGACAGTGCTTGTTTTATGGTCAGGACTGTTGTACAGTACTGACTGCTTTCACACAATCTTACATCATTTGAGTGCTCAGGCAGCCCCAGAGCTGTGGGTGTGCGCTAGAGACATGTAACTCTGCCTGCACATATCTCCAAGTGCAAAGCAGAAGTAGATTTTCAAGACCTTAGCAGGCACTGTAAGGGATGGGTTTCCAGAGGAGGTCCACTCCAGTTGGAGAAACTCCATAACCCCTAGGTTTTTAATTTTTTTTTTTTTTTTTTTAGCACTCAGCAGCACTATTTGAGATGTCTATGGCCAGGCTGTCAAAGCTGCTTAGCACCCAAAAGATTCAGCTGGCCTGGAAGCTCCACTGCTAATTTTAGTGGCTAAATGAGAGTCGACCTCAATCACGCCAGCGAGCTCTTTGGGAAAGTCTGGCCACAAAAGCTTTCCTCAAGCAAGCAGCAAATGTCTTCTGACATTGTCCTCCTACTTCTGTGCCCCAACATATGCACTCTGCTTATTTATAGAATGTGTGAGCTTCACATCCATCAGGGCTGAGTCCCTCAGGACCGAAGTCGCGCTTGGTTTTTCGCAGCGTGGCTGATGGTTCTCCCGGGCTCTGGCAGCAAAGGCTTGCTCTGCCCTCCTGCTGCACAGGAGAGGGCAACAGCTCCCAGTTAACCCGGATTCAGGAACACTTCTGCAAACAGAAACAACTAACAGGAGGAGAAGGGAAGAAGCTGATGAGCTGGAGAGCTCCAGGCCCACCATACAGGAAGCAAAAACCTCCTCCAGGACTGTGTAATTTGGGAAGCACTCCTTCCTTGCCCGAGGACTGGGAGATGCCAGGGCAGAACAGCAGAATCTATCTCCAAAATACAGGATATGTAGTGTTGGAAACACAGCCTCAAGTCCTACATCAAATAAAATTCCACCTGTGCTCAAATAGTAAAAATGCAAAAACAAAAACCACACCCACATCACAAAAAAATTTTGCCCAGTTGGTTTAGTGGAACTCACCAGTAGTTCAGCAGAAATTTGAGTTTACTATTTACCCATAAACCTATATTTAATACATATATTATAAACCTAAGTTTACTGATAGAGATTAGTGAAAAGAAAAGTTACTTTTTTAGTTACTTGTAATTTCTTTTTGTATTCTGTGTGCAGTAACATAAATTAGTATAGACAAACCCCCTGTGATAACGCACCAGCCTCAGTGTAAGGATGGACACACTACTTTTTGCAGGTGCAAACAATTGAGCTGAGGTGTTCAACTACAGAGAAAAGAAGACATCATCATGCAAGTATCCCTCTTCATCAGGTATAGGCAGACAAGAAAATTCCCTTTGTCTAAGGCCACAGTGCATTCTGGTGGGCACCAAGCTCTCAGGCAGCTCAATCATCATATAAATAAGCCCTAATTGGCATTCCCAAATGTTTTGAAATTGTATTGCCTGCCGCTAGCACTCCAAAAGTTACACCTCTGGAGATATCAGGGAAAAAAAACCATCAAAGTTCAGTAGATGCATCAACCTCATGTCCAACTGGTATGTGTCAGGGGTAAAAATAGCACCGGCCCAAATGGCAGGTGCCTTTTGGTTTGTCAGGAATTGAACGTGCAGCACCAACAAGCAGTTATTACAGGCTCTGATCGGCAAAGCAGACAATCATCTGCCTTGTTATCGTGCTGCCTGCCCATGTGAACAGCATCAAACACCCATTAAAGGACACGCTGCTCACCCCGAAGGGAACACGGGAGCTGCGTAGCTGAAAAGCTCCTCGCTAACAAGCTAACCTTTGAGTCTGGTGAGAAGGCAAGGAAGCATTTACCAGCCACTCCATCAATAATTACGGAAAGGAAAATCGTGGCTCATTGTCTGTCCCGGTGTGGGGAGATAAACAAGGCAGGCCTGGGGCGAGCAGCCCTTCCATAGGCAACAGCTGCCAAAAAGGCAATTATCCATGGAGCTGCTCCCCTGGGGCTGTTCGATACAGGGATGATGTATGTTTGGAAACTACCCCAAAGCCTTTCTGTTGGTAATAGGTGTCTCTGGTGAGGGCACAACCCTCCCTCAGAGACCCTGAAATACCCTGCTTAACAGCAACTTGAAAGGGCCCACTCATGGGTAGGCAGTGCTGATTATGCCAGGGCTGAAATCTCTAACACCATGATTTTTGATCCCTGGAGCTGTGATGTTTCCCCAAGGCCCTTTGAACATGTAGGGATGGGGACCTAGTTTTAAGCAGAAGGTAGTAACTAAATTGCCTGGTTTTCATATTTCTCCCTCCTGTGTCACCCAAGAGAACTTAAAAAACTAATTATGCTTCAGCATACAGCCACCCACCTCTGTTACAAGCTAAATGCTGTTCCCATTTATAGCCCAACTCCATTTTGTCTCCAGCCTCATTGCAAGGAAGGAGGGAGGGCCCACCTGAGCCTGCACCAGACTCCCTGGGGGTTGCTACCCTACTCCAGCTCAGCCTTTGCATCAAACCACCAGTTATCTTTTCAATTAATAGTGGGTATCATAGTGGTTGACAGGACAACCTTACTACCAAGGGATAATTTAATATGACTAGACCATAATCAAAGTGTTAATAGCCTCAAAATTTAATCTGTGCACCAGTAGGATTTATAAAAGGGAAAGGATAACCAGGGCCCAGATGAATAATGTTAGCTGTAACATTACAGCTAGTTGTAATAGAATAATTAGTTGTGATATCCAGAAATAAAATTACACTGCTTTGAGTTCCAGGAGGAGTGCCAAAAAGAGGCTGTTAGTCACAGCCATGAGGAGCAGTTACACAGTCCATTATCTCATGAACTGCAAGGCCCAGAAATGAATCCTGCATGTCACTGGAAAATTGAGACTCTGCATTTTCAGCAATACACAGCTTTTCATTTCAGCCCTTAAACCAGGTCCTTTCTCTCTATTGGAATAATGTGCTTTCCCCTTTCCTCAGAAGCCCTCCTGGCTGGGCTTCACTTTTCTTTTGGGCATGGTCCTAACTTCTTCTTCCTGTGGCAGATGAAGTTCACCCTCGCAACCCCCCCCTGCTCCCTTCCTCCATCCTCATCAGTCTTGGGCAGAAAAACCAAAAAAAGCTCAAACTACATTAAATCTCAGCCTTTTTCTGTTTTTTTTTTTCCTCGCAGGGCAAGGTGATGGTTTGGCTGCCTCCATTGACAGGTGCTGTGTCCTTGTGGGGTCAGGCAGCCCCTACTGCTCCCTGGCTCAGTGTTCAGGGCCAAATGCTTTAATCATAGAATGACAGAATTTGTTTGGTTGGATGATCGCTTAAAGCTCATCTTGTTCCAACCCCCTGCCAGGGGCACGGACACCTTCCACCAGACCAGGCTGCCCAGAGCCCAAGCCAATCTAATCCCCTCTAATCCAAACCCAGAGTGCAGGAGGCAGCAATAAAGCTGGTGTTCAGCATCGCAGTGAGAAAGCAAGAAGCTGTACAAAAGCAAAAAGTGATGTGGCCAAAATTGTTATTTGTTTTTTTCAATTATGAGAGCAGCCAGTTTTTACCATCTCATTGTTACTCATTCACCTGCATGACAGAAGCAATTGCTAGACTTTGTAGGCTTTTTTTAAAAAATACTTTGAATGACTGCTATATTATAAAAGTTACTTTAAAACCATTTTCTGCTTTTTAGGTAGCGATAAAGAAATTAAATGCTTTTTCAGGTTATGCTTATCCATTACTCCTTCATTTCCTCCAGCATACTTTCTTTTCTTCCTCTTCTTGCAGTGCCAAAAAGAAAAAAAAAGTGGGCTTGCGAAGGAGGAAAACAAGTAAAGAAAAGATAACTCTCTCTAGGGAAAACAGGCAGGAAAAAGAGAATAGAAGTTGTGAAGTTTTTTTAAAGAGAAATCATCTGGGATTGAAACAACTGAAACTTTTGTCTCCTCACACACACACACACATCCCCACACCCCTTTTTCTTCCTGGTCCTGGCTGAGCTGCACCCTCTGGCAGGCACGTAGGTGCTTGTTTTGCTGTTGCTGCACAGGATGGAGTCACCAGAAGTGATGCTCCCAGGAGATGTTTTGCGTAGGGACAACACAAGAAGCAAAGCTGTGCTCTGCTGGCCCTTTTCCTTGCACACACAATTGTGTGCTGCAGTCCTGCTCCTGCCACATCCTCCCTGAGTCAAATATCGGGAAAGACACCACTTAACACGTCTGGGGAAGGGAGCCCTGGCTCAGAGGCAATTAAACCCTGCAGGCTGCACATGCTCACACACCTCTCTTTTGTAGCTGGCACTAAACACAAACGCTGCACTGAGCCAACAAATCTTACAATGGCCTCATTTTTCTAGCAATGATGCCTCAGGTGAGGCCTGCGTGGCCCAGAAAGGAAAAAGGTCAACTTTTTCTGGAATTCCCTGAACATGCTTATCTGCTTCTTCTCCCTAACCATCTGCCAGTTTCAGACACCTGTTATAATATATCAGTTTGTCTTGCGGTGGTTCCTGGAGTCTATCAGCAACCCGAGCAATTAGTATTGTCAGCAAATCATTCATTAACTGAACTATTCAGTTTCAGCTAACTTAACACTAATTGTGTATTTAATTCCTATCTAGCAAGATCAAATCAATCAAAATAAAGGACCATGGGTAAATATCAAAGATCGATAGGTAACAAATGAAAACCTTAATTAAAGCCTTATCTGAATGCTAACAAAAAAACCCCAAGCAAAGCAGAGGAGATTATTTCATATCAGGTCATTCTGATTATCCTCCTGCTGTCTCCCCAGTTAAACTCCAGCCTTACTCAAATACTTGGTGAAAAGGCTGGAGTACATTTTGGCAACATGAGAGGAGCCCTCTCCCTCTCCACCTGGCAGAGACCCCATACAGGCAGTTCAATGCCACTTCCAGGGTGAGGAGTGACCTCACAAAAATGGTATTTTCCTGCATGTTTCCCCCTGTCAATTAGGAGATACAGCTACTGACCTTACTGGCAAGGAGACAATTTTACTGCTGGTTGCTGTTGTTTGTGCAGAAGCCTCAAGCTCCTAAAGAGGGAGCAGGAGATTGTTCCCTCCTGTGTGTCATCAGCAGAGGTAAATAACATCTCTGCATCTCTGCTGTGTGAGCCAGAGAGTAATTAGTGGGATTGACACAGGCCTTTGCATTGATGAGCTGATTGTCTGTCCCTGCCCTTGAAGGTTCAGGCCCTGTGTTGCTCCCAGTCCCCGTGATGGTTTGGCACTCTCAGGCCAACGAGAACGTGAGACAAGGAAAGCAAAAGCTGATTTTAAACTGTGCTCAGGTACACAACCTTCAACAAAATCAAGGTAAAGCAGATACATCAATAAGTTAAACTCTATTGAGGTCAAGAAAGAAGAAGGAAAAAAAACCCCCAAACTAGTACATCAGTCTTATCAGATCAATACACCTGATCTTGGTGAGATCACAGGGCACGTTTTGTTGGCAAGGAAGATCATGGGCTCAGCCTGGAGATGGTCTGAATGCTTCAGAATGCTGCCAAGAAACCTGAAACAGCAGAATTACTTCTTCAAGGCAGGGCACCCAGAGGTATGAGATGGACATGAGAAATTCTTATTAACTTTCCTACCCTCCTCCTCCCTTGCCCTATTTATGGCACCACCTGCCAGTCACTTCCCTCTGGCTGTTCCACTCACCTAAGGGCTCCTTTTCCCACTTGAATTCTGTTTTCTGCATTAGCTCCTTCCTGCATTAGTTACCACAAAATTGCCTTGGTGCAGTGCTGAGTCTGAACAGAGGAGGTGGCAACCCTAAATGTAAGTGTCTCTAAACTGAAACAGCCTCTTTACATCCAAATTCTGAGCTGGACCCCTCACAACGCACATTGATGGGATCTGGTGCCCTGTGCTCTTCAATCAGTGCAAATAAGTATCAGATTGGTTACAGCAACTGGGCTTCTCCAAAAAACCCCAAATAAATTCATCTAGGCAATTTACTGTAATAGCTTCTGGTTTAGTACAAAGCTCCAAGTCAGCAGTTTATTTTCGGAAAAAAATAAAAATAAGTGACCTACCTACAAGTATGGTACAATAAGAGCTTTCACCATGCTGAAGTGTGCATTCTTGAATTGCGTTTTCCTGCTGGTGCCATTTTTTCTCCAGAGCCAGGGAGGACACACAGGAATCTCTGTGATCAGAGCTGTTTGTGAGGCCAGGAGTGGGTGGCACCTGCAGAGGAGGCTGCAGAGCTCTGAACCCCCATCACTAAGACAGTGTACAAGAACCATGGCTTGCCTTGGACGGACACTCGGACAGCAGCTTTGGCTCCAGGAACCCCTCTGTTTCTCTGTTTCTGCTGCATGTGCAGTGGTGATTGTTACAAAATGCCTTTTACACCGAGCTGTGCAGGACATGGGAGCTGCTGGAGGAACTGCTGCAGCCTCTGGGCTGGAAGGTGTCACATGGGTTACCTGATGTGCTGCCTGTGTCCTGACCCCATCCTTTGCATTTGGGGCTAATGATAAGACAAGCGATTTTATTTCATGAGATATCCCAGCTCTTTGAGCATCCCCTGCACCTTCCCCTCTCTAGATCCTGATGCTTCTCACTGAGTCAGCCTGCAACCAGACAGGAGGCAGCCCTAGGCAGGTCTCCCTGGTTTTCATGCTGTTTCCCACTGCTTCCCACTGGGCTGGAAACTGTAACAGCAAAGGAAGGAGGGCAGAGACATCTTCTGCACATCTGTCCCACTGCCCAGCTCTCAGCCGCAGGTGAGGCTGAAGCCAAATGTCCTAATGAAGCAGGGAAGAACAGCTACTCTCCTGACATAAAAGGCATGCCAAGCTTTCATCTTCTGAGAGGTTAAAAATAAACAGTTTAGCTTTCAGCAAAGGGGTCTGATTAGAGCCAAAGAAAACTACTGATTTCCATGGAAATGGAATATTTTGTTGCTGCTACTTGATCTTGTTGAAACGTATTAAGAACACAAAAGAGTGCTATTTCAATATCTGGAGAGTGGTAGTATACTTAAAAAATTTAAATTAAATTGGTTTCTTTAAAAGAAAGCCGGCTGATTTTAGTTTCTTAATTAGTTCATTACCACTGCAAATGGAGCATGTTCTTATAAGCTTATAGAAGGATATTACAGAAACAGCTGCAACCCGCAACAGAAGAGATACGGACTTAGGCAATATCTGTACATAAAAATCAGAGATTTAAAGATCCTCTAAGGTCCTCTATCTCCTCTCTAAAACCAGCAAAGAATTGCTCCTTAACTCGTAAGTCTTTCTAAATTTAAACACATTACAAAACAGATCCTAGTTTCTATGGAAGAAGGATCAATCCCTAGATTTTGTTTACTTTTTTTTTTTAACGTGTAGGAATACTTCCTAAGAACAAGACCTGCCTACACATGCTCTGGAAGCCAAAAAAACACAATTAGTTTGAGTTCTCATCTCATTAGTGCGGTAGGTATCTCCATGGGGAGGTTCCCTTGGAACCAGCTGCGTCCTATTTCAGTTTAACCCAGATAGTAACAAAATAATCACTCAAAATGGGGCAGTGCTGCCGTGACCTTCGCTGTGATAAATACTAAATACAGGTGTGAAGGAAAGGCTGCTTCACTGACACAGCTGTTCTCTTTGTAGATGTGCCCCAGGGTAGGACCACCTCCAACATTTCTGCACCCACCGCTGGGATGTTGTCATAGTACAGCCCAACTGAAATTTTCTGTCAGACAAATGTTAAAAATATCCAAAATCTTTGTTCTTAGCTAAAGTAACACACCGTGGTGGTAACAAGAAAGAGTTCCTTTTCTTCATCCATTTCCTCAGAGTGAAATCTCAACAGAAACAATAAACCCTTCAGGTTTTCATTTTGACAGTGTGACATTTTTTTGACATAAATTCTATATTATTGTAATTTTTGGTGACAGAGCAACTTGAGCTTCTAACCAAAAAGGCTGCTGTATTTTTATCTGTGTGTTATGTTTTCCCACATGCTTGCAACTAGCATGTGCTTTCCTTCCAGTACTGATGACCCAGGACAGAAAGCAGAGCCAGGAAAGATTTGCCCACAAACCTCACTGATTGAGGACACATTTCCACTGCTGACAAGTCACATTAGATATTGGTCAGTATAAACACCATTGATACTGTGGCTCAAGGGGACCTTGCCTTGCCTTTTCTTTTTTCTTTTCCTCATGAAATCACTCCTGCAGTTTCCCTTGCTTTTGGGTTTGGCTTCCTATGCATTTAAGATGAAAGATTGTCCATGGATACATTTAGGAGGGGATCCACAAGAGAGGCAGCTGCTGAAATACCTAATTTCCAGTGTCTGCTAATTGTCATAGCCCTGATGAAGGTGTTGGAGCTTTTTACTGAAGTCACAGGAAAACCACAGAAGGCAGCAGTGACGACAGCTACTGAGTAAGAAACACTGATGAGAAGAGTGGGATGTAAGTCCCATTCCTGGATGTAATTAGGTGGCTGTGGCTCATGAGAAATCAGAGCCTATTAACAGAGGATCCTGGTGAGTACAGGTGATGGGGGAATTGTTGGTAAACAACGACCTGGGTAAGGGTGTGAGGTACCCCATTATGGCCATTACACAATTGTTGCTTTTTTGCTATTTCTCTTCTGCTTACAGACACCTTTTTTTTTGCCATTTCCTGATTCTCTCTTCCCTAATAGGTGAATGCTACAGTTTGATAGGCTGGGTCAGCTAAAAGCAGCCACACAGATTTGCTGTGCAGACTTAATTGTAGTAAGGACTGGCTTAAGAGCAGTAGGTCAATGCCCTGGAGAGTTGTTAGGGTGAAATACAGAGATCTTATCCACAGATAAAAGGAAGAACACCACTAATAATGACAGAAAAGGCACTCATCAGCTATATTTTCACTCATTGTACTGCAACCAGAAAAAAAAAGGTGTATTCAGCTCACCACTTTAGTAATTTTGCTTTTAACAATATCTGACTTCGTATTCAACCAGCAGACCCTATTACATGAAGCATTTTTTTTGGACACCCGGTGGTTTTGCCTGCATGCTCAGCCTTCTGTTCCTGGCCAAATACATTTCTGCTTCACTGCCTGCAGGCAGATCACTGAGGAGAGCAGAGCAGAGCAGAGCCTGCCAGCCCCACGCTTCCCCAAACAAAGCATTAGCTATGCATCAGCAACTTTTATATACAGACTTTCTTCACAGATCACTTTCTGTATCACCTGTACAGACACGCTGAATTTACCTGCCTGGTCTGGCACTGCCCACCTCGTGTAGCTCAGTGTGTTGGTGGCTCCTGTGCAGCTTTTACAGTTCACAGCTCCCATCCTGCTGAAGGGCACTGCCATTTGGATGGTCCTAAACAGGATCCTCCTTGCAAATTTAAACAGAGAGTGGGGGAAAATTGTAATGAGGCTCTTAGGCATAACTCCCAGCATCCACGGACAGATTAACCAGCAAACCACTTCTTTGCTATGTTGGTTTCTTTTTTAAAAACTCAGACCCTTTTGAAATAAGGCTGTGCTTATTTCTTCCGAAGTAATGATAATTGATGACCTTCCTGAAATGAATTTGAGCTCAATAAGAGTCGAGGCCTAGGGAAGAGCTGCTCCTTCACTGTGCAGAGGAATCCAGCTTGCTTAGGAGCCTGTGAAAGCCACGGCTCTGCAGGTGGGAGGTTAATTTCCAGCAGCCTGATTCAGCAATAAAGCAATAAATACAAAATACTCCTCAGACCTTTCAGGCATCAGCACTTGAAAAGCACCCTTTTCACAGAAACCTCGAATCCTACTGGTTTGCCCAAATCAGTCTCAGGATTTGACTACAGTGTAGCACAGAGCTATTTATCTATCTATTTAGTGTAGCTAGGGGCCAGCAGGCTGTGGTCAAAAGTGGGGCACAGGTTTTGGGGGTGGTCATTCATAGTCAGTCACTGTCAGGGTCCCATGGTGGAGGGTCAGTTTGCAGCTGAGCAGGGAGGGGCTGAGCAGTGGGTGACTCTCCTGGGACACCGCCTTTCCCTGCCTTTTCTCCAAGCATTAGGGAAGCAGGAGGAAAAAGGCTTCTCTTAACTAGAGAACAACACGTGTCCCTTTTAGCTGACTCTCTCAAAAGCAGGAGCAAACTTGGCTTCCTATTTCTAACCATTCTCAAAAAGCAAGCTACAAATAAGTATATTTAGGTCAGCAGAATCAAGTTTATAAGCCATAAATCAAATCCTGAAGACCTTGAACACTTATTTTTAGTTTAGAGACCACAGTTTTGAACGTCCTGTGGATCCTGATGCTGAACTGCTGGATTTTGTTTCCACAGCATTCAGGAGGCAAATCAACAAACTCCAGCAGCCCCAGAGGGCTCTGTCATCTGCCACGGTGACGTGCAGTGTGCTGACACATCCAACAGCAAAGAGCACAAGTGGCATTTTGTTCACAAAATCCAGCTTTTTGTCAAATAAAACTGTGTTAAGCTGATGATAGCGCCGAGCTGCTGCTGTATTCCCTGTGTGCAGGGACTCCCTGGTCTCCTGCATGCAAGATGGGCTTTGTGTCTTATATCCCAAAGTTCTGTCCTTGTTACACACAGACATTTTGCTGTCTGTATTGTCCTTCCCTTTGAATCCCTCAGTTCTCTCACGTGATGCTTTGTGCCACTCATGGAGTCTGATGAGTATCTGTTCAGCTAGGATGAAGAATTCCCTTCCTGCATTTCATCAAGTTCCCAAAATAGAAAGAAAATTAGTTTCTACATGACTGCAAAGTAGTCCCCATGTGTGGGAAATAACAATTCCCATGAAAGAAAGGAACGAGAAGCTGGTCATGTTCCCTTTAAAGGGGGTGAAATGTTTGTCCTTTGGTTAGCAGAGCAAGAGATGTGTTTGAAACACATTATCCACTAAAATAAACTTTCCAAAGGAGTCCACCAATACAGAAATGCTTCCATTCAGGAACAAGTATTACTCAAAAACGGCTCTGTGCTCACATCCATCACATTTGGCATAGTCAATAGGCACTAGAGCTGCTCCCGTTTGAAGGCAAACGTGACCTGTAGATCTTTCCCTCTCACGTTGCTTCCCCTTCTGCACAGCACTGTTTATGTCTGGGTCCCTCTCAGCGCAGGCTCTCAGCAGCTCAAAGAGAGCAGTAATTGCTACTTCAGCAATAGAGGGGGAAATAAAGGGGCACCCTGCCTCTTGTTTGCACAATTCCCTCCCTTTAAATGGAACGATGAGATGGGATGAATTTCTGCCTTTGAAGGACGGGAGCAGTAAAGCTGTGCTGATGTGCCACCTCCAGCCCCCCTTCCCTGCTGGATTCACATGGATCATGTCACTGCTGGCTGCTCCATGTGGGGAAGCAGCACAGCTCTGGGTGCAGGCAGGCAGGGCAGGGATTCCCTCTGTCACTGCAGCAGCAGTTCAGCTTTTCCAGCTGTTTGTTTACTGTTACAGGGAAGGACAGGGCTGACTCTCAAACCTCCTCACAGGAGAGCTTTCCTGTGTCTGCCTGACGATCAAAAGAGGGATTTGTAGCTGCCTGGGGTTGATGAGGATCCTGACAAGCAGCCTGGCTGAGATACATGTAAGAGAAATGTGCTTGTTTAGCCACGTGTGACTCGAAAGCTCTCAGCCTGTTGAGAAAGGGCAAGTGCACGTTCAGCACTCCTCCAGGCAGGGGCAAGATCCATTCCAGATGCACATTGGAAAGAGGAGAGTTTTGTTCTTGGGAGGTACCTGGAAATTTTATTAAGCTTCCCTGCTCTATACTGCCTAAAATATTCATGAGACATGTGGAGATCAAGTAACAGAGACACTGTGTGATGGAGAGACATGGAGATCACAGCTGATACCCCAGTGTCAGGCAGAGCAGGCAGAGGAAAAGGCACTGAGAAATCCAGATGAAAACGTGTGGAAAATGGGCAATCCTTGCAGCTATTTCTCTGCTGAAATGCACCAGTAGGGTCAGAATGTATGAGCCCGTCCAGGGACACTTTCCCCCACACCCATCTCACCAGCATCTTTAAAATAATGGAAAAAAAGAAAACAAACAAACAAAAAAAAATAAAAGCCGTGCTATTATCTGTGGGATAACATCCAGGATAATAGTACAACAGCCCAACTGCAGACGGCATTTACAAGAAAGGACAATATCCCCCCTCCCTTTCCTGTAAACCTACTCGTGGCTCACCAGCCAGGGAGCTGCAGGGGTTTGGGAGGGCAGAAAGTGATCCCCCATGAAGTCACTGCCTTCTTTGAAGAGAAGAGTGGATTTTTATCACACAGAGATACAGGTAATTTTCTCTTCCCTTCATGCAGAATGTAGGCTCTTGCCTTAATAAATTACTGCCCTTCCTGATAACAAATCCAACAGAAGTTACACTGGATCTTTCACTGATAGCTTCAGGTCAAAGTTGTCTCACCAAGTTTCTGCTCTGGAAAATCTGTTGTCAGCAAAGAAGGCACCAGCCTCTCAAAGGAAAGTTCCTGAGAGTCCTGCACCCCTCACAGGGCAGCTGGGAAATTTGGCTTGGCAAAGCTCTGTTTTTAGGCATTGCAGATAATCCTGCTGAGCTGTGGGGTGAGGCTGCAGTTAAGGGGGGCTGGTGGATTGTGAGAGCAAGTTGTGGGGCACACACTGAAATACCACCTCTGCTGTCTGTAATTTCATGAGCAGTTTCTCAAAAGGCTGGGGAGACATATCCCAGGAAATTTGCTATCTAAGGTTATGGAGAGCAGAAATCAGCACCACTGCCAGAAATTAGGGTGGGAAAACTCCCCCATGGAAATTAGAGGAGGCAAAATCAGAAATGCTGAAAAAATAGAGTAATGAGAAAGATGGATAAATGGTAGGGGAAGACTCCTTTCATAAAACAGTCTGGTGTGGGGAATGTGAAAATTAAGTTGTCTCTTAGAAATGAGGAATCCCACCCAAAGCTGCTTTTCTGGGGAAGGGGATTATCTTGGCTTTGGTTCCCTACCATTTTTAAACACACAGGCAATTTAATTAAGCATTGCTACTTTCCTAATTGTTGAGTCTTTTCTCAGAGGCTCCCAAGACTTCCCAAGCTCTGCAGTGTTGGTCTGGAGTAGGGATTGCTCAATTAGCAGCAAGATATGGCCAGCACTGAGATCTGGGACTCAGTGCCCTGGTCAGATAGGAATTCTGTCAGTTTATGCCAGACAGGGGATTTATTTTGCCTGTTCTGTTCCTGCAGATTCACCTGGATTTTTCCAGAGGATATGAACACAGGCTTTGCTTGCGCTGTACCACAAGCCCTCCTGCTGTGCTGCTCTGAGCTCTGCTCTGCAGGGACCACATTTCATGGGTTGTGGGAAATTACATCTCAGCCTAGAAGTGGGAGGGTACACTCAGCCAGCTCACAGTTCTACAACTTTCAGCTCCTCTGAGGGAAGAAACCCCTGTGCCAATCACTAAAACTAGCCTGGCCCCATCTCTAGGTTTACAGCCTGTTCAGAATCTCAAAAACTTGTGTTTGAGTCTCTTCGCTGCACTTACAGTTATACATCTCAATACATAAAAGGCATCTGATTTTTCACAGGTGTGACCTCAAACTGTAAAAAAAGAAGCTGAAAGTAAGTGCTCAGAGCTTCCAGGGCTTGTTAAAACATTCCAGCCTTGAAATTACATAAAGAAGGGGAAACAAAAAACAATTAAACCCTCTTTAGCTTCATTGTAAGCTTTTGCATTTTCCTACTCAGAGGTTCAGTCAAGCGAGCAATGCAAAACAACCTCAGATCTGGGATGAGCAAATAATGCCATATTCCTGTGCCAGGATGCAAACCTTACCCTCCCTCCCCTGCTCCCCAGCTTTGACTGCCCTTCTGACTCCCAGACATTTAATTTTTCAACAGAACACTCAACTTCTGGACTCCAGATAGGACACAAAATATTCAATACACCCTCACTAGTGGGGATCTTTATTTTTGTGAGCCTTCACACTACCCTTGCTGAGCCCTTCTCCACCTCCTTATTCTTCCAAAATGACTCAACAATCTGAAGCAACCATTTGGAATTGAAATTTCTGACTTGTTACAAGGTAAATACTAAGGGATGAAGGGTGTTAGACAGCTACAGGCATCACTGCAAGCCCTTCTGATAAAAACAGATTCAGACCAGTCTATCATGCCTTGCACACGTCTGTATTAATAGCTTGGATCTCTTCTGGGAGTTGGTAGAGATCTAAAGTTGTATTAATGTCTTTTTCTTGCCTCCTCGATAAAAAATAAAAAGCAACGACTACCTTTAAAGTGAGGTCCTAAGCTGTCATGAATTCTTACTAGACATGCTGTAATTGCTATTCCAAAAAGAGCAAAGTGCAGAGACAACAACTGCAGAAATAGAAAAGTGAAGCTGTTCTGGAGATTTAAAGCAACCAATACCTGTGTTATATTCTCTCCCTTCCAGATGGCTCAGGTCTGAAAGGCTTTCTGCTACCATTTTTTTTAATTTTTTTTTTTTTAATCTGAGTTACTTAATGATTTTTTTATGGCATGACGTGATGAAATCTGAACTGACGTTACATTTCACTAATGTACAGCTCCCTTGAGCCAATATCAATTTTGTCTTTGATGGCTTTGCAAGGGCAGAGGTCGGCTGAGGGGGCTCCCCCCTTAGCTCTGTCACAACCTCTTGAGTTTCCAGCACACTTATAAATAAATCAGACATTCACATTTCAAGCAGGGAGTTGACTTCTGAAGAGTATCTCCTGACCCATGAAAAGCAATTTTTACCTGAATGATACTTCAATCAAAACTGATCAAGGATGACCTGACCTGGTCCTTGAATATGAGTAGATATAAAATCTGTTGAGGGTGCAGTGGCTGTTTCTCAGAGTCTGCAGGCACTGCAGTCTGGGCAGCTCCCAACCCAGGGCTCGTTCAGCTCCTGCCATCACTTGCCTTGGGGACCGTGTACCACCGACCAGGAGACACCTCTTCCAGCACAGTGACCTGCTATTGTCCTGGTTTAGGGCAAATATTTAGGAGGAAACCTCTGGGGGGTCTCCTCTAGGAAGAGCCGATTCCAATCGCCCCTCCCCCTACTGGTCCGGGAAGAATTTCCTTAGAGAAAAGTGGAAAAAACTATTTATTTAACACATAGAATATTTACAAGTATAGGGAAAAATTGGATAATATGAAAACAATGAAACCTCTCCTTCCTCTGAAGAGATGGTAGATTCAGAGTCCGTCTGAGTCCGGTTCAGTTCTCCAGTGGGGGGGACGATTGCCGGGCCCGGCTGTAGAAGTCGGCGAGGATGGGGGGTGGGCCCCCGGGGGGGTTCCCTGGTGTCCTGGGCCCACGAGATGCCAACCAGCCCCAGGAAGAGGAAAAAAAGAAAAAATACCCAGCAAAAGAAGCAAAGTCTCTCCCTGCAAAAAGCCGGGAAAAATCCGAGGAAAAGCCCTCCGCTGTGAGCTAGGGCAGCACCCCCCACAACAGAGAGAGTAAAAAAAAAGAAAAAGAGATAACGCTGTCTGCTGGAATGCAGCCTCTCCGCTCTCTTGACCTTGGTTCGTAGTATCCTGCAGACAAACGGCGAGTGTTTTTTTTTCCTCCACCTTCACTTTCACTGTCTTCCTTGGACCAACTTAAAGCTGCAGAACTTAATGTCCAGCATAAGCAAGGGGACGATTGGGGATACAAACAGGTCATATGGCTAACCCAGGACAGCTATACAGACATGTTTCGGGGACACCAAATCCCACAGGGTGCGTCTCAGCTGCTAACCTGCAGAATTAGGGTCTTCCTTCCCTGCTGGACTCCTTCTCTCATTTTGGGACTACAACTTGGGACCTCCTGGGAGAGAGTTTGCTGCTGTGACAAACCCTGCTGGGCCCCAAGAGGGAGGATGTGCTTCCCAGGGCACTTTTGTCACATTATTGTCACCACAGGACCAGGCTACAACTGTGAAGCAGTTTCCCTGGAAGGATGTCATCCCAGGACCAAAACCCACAAATAAATTTCTTGAAGGTGTTTTTGGATTAATACAATTGATCGGTGTCTTCAGCATTGTGAATTCGGAATTGTATGACTGTTGTACTAGATAGAAAAACCTCCTATTTTACAAACACAGGACAGACTAATCTGTGAAAATCTCTGATGATGATGATGATGATGATTATTACTATTACTATTATTATATTATGTTTTGAGTCTTCCCCATACCCTCAGCTGAACCCACCCAAATTCTATTTACTGAGGTGGTTTTCCCGCAGAGTCCATCCCTAATAATGCACAAGCTTGACAGGTGTTTCCCCTTTTCATTTTTTCTGGCTGAAGCCTCCTTGCTTCAGGACCTTCCCACATCACTCTGTGTTTGTGCTGGGTTAACTCAGTGTGTACACGAAGCTCATCAAGGACTTGCAAGCAGTTACAGACACAAAATACTGCATTTCACACCCAGAGTGACCCAAAAGGGCTGTCCTGGGGTTACATTTGCATTGGAAGCAGGCTGGGGAGCCATCCCATCCTGCTTCCTGCCCCAAAATAACAAGACTGGGACCTGCTGCTTCACCGGAACCACGAGGTCCAGAATGGGCTCTTGGGCCTTGAGAGCAGGGAGAAAAATCCAGCAATGAACTCTGCATTTTCCTGGTTTCTTCTCTCCTCCTCTGTAATTACTCAGCTCTAAAATGTCATGGAAACAACTCTTTATCCTGTTTTTTTTTTTTTCCTTTTTCCACAGCCATACTTACTAGGTAATACTTCTGCTTCAAATGTCTTATCTTACAAAGAAGAATAGAACAGTGGGACTGACCTTGACCTTTGTCCTGGGTTAGCCATATGGCCTGTTTGTATCCCCAATCGTCCCCT
>JAHLSL010000010.1:1606502-1676216 GCA_025920805.1 Petroica traversi
AAGGTCAAGAGAGCGGAGAGGCTGCATTCCAGCAGACAGCGTTATCTTTTTTTTTCTTTTTTTTCCTCTTCTTGGGACTGGCTGGCATCGCGTGAGCCCAGGACACCAGGGAACGCCCGGGGGGCCCCTCCCCCACCCTCGCCGACTGCTACAGCCGGGCCCGGCAATCGTCCCCCCACTGGAGAACTGAACCAGACTCAGACGGACTCTGAATCTACCATCTCTTCAGAGGAAGGAGAGGTTTCATTGTTTTCATATTATCCAATTTTTTCCCTATACTTGTAAATATTCTATGTGTTAAATAAATAGTTTTTTCCACTTTTCTCTAAGGAAATTCTTCCCGGACCGGTAGGGGGAGGGGCGATTGGAATCGGCTCTTCCTAGAGGAGACCTCCCAGAGGTTTCCTCCTAAATATTTGCCCTAAACCAGGACAACCTTAAGCTGAAACGATCCTAAATTTAAATGCCAGATCTCTAAGAGGCCCAAACCCCATCACTCAGGCTCTGGGAAGTTAAAAGGAAAAACCAGTAACTTTCTACTTCTCTTGCAAACTGTGAGGATTAAGATACTACGGATTATGAATTTCTCAGCTCTTCAGTAATGTCTTCCTTCATCAGCAAGATCTGGCAAGTTTAGGTGATTAATTTAGTTGCTGATGTGAGAAATGTTCAAGTTCAGAGGATTTTTCTTGTCCTTACCTGAACTCTCCCTGAAGAGGAATTTTTCAACTGAGTAACGATTCACTCCATTCCAAGTTATAGGTCTCAAGGGAAGGATATTTAGAGTTTTAATTCTCAACAGTCACATCTAATTCCTCAGTGAAAGATGCTATGACACCAAAAGAATGAAATTGGTTACTTAGATAGAAAACAAGCTTAAAATCTGCCATAAAGAACAGCTAAAAAAAGGTGGTTAAAGGGCCAACATAAAAGAAAAATATAGTAGGCACATAAAATAGAAACAAACCCAGCAGCTGAGAAAAGGGAAGGAAAAAAAAACCCCATAAAGTCACATATCTGTGGGATTAATTTCTCTGATAGATTTTCCATTTAACTTTGGGTCAGATGGCTTGCATCAGGCTTGTTTCCCTTGATCCCAGAGAGTTTTGAGTTACAAAGCTGGGTAATGATCTCCAGCCCTCGAGAGGCTCCAGCACAGCCACAAGAGCCCTCCTTGGGGAAGCACTGTGGTTTCCATCACCAGCTTGACTGGTTCCAATCTGCAGAGCTCGCTCAAAACTAGAGACCTGGAACCTCTCAGGGGTTTTTGACAGCCTCTTCCAAACTCTGGCGTTGTTCACCCTGAGGACACTTCCTTTATGGGACTTTTTAGATGGAATTTCCCATGGAAAGTCTGACTGCAGGTAACATCCTGAAAGCCATGGAAGAAGTTTGAAACAATAAAATATCTTTCTCCCATGCCATGATTGAGCATCTGCACTGAGCAGGAAACTAATGGTCCTTCTCGAGTAATAGCTTCTCTGGAGGGGAAGCAATTAGTCATACTCTCTAATATTGCAAATGTAATAACTTTGATAAGAAATTGAATATAGACATACTGCTCCAGAGCAGTTCCTTGTAATATCCCAAGATACTGAACTGGCTCTGGGTGTTTCTTAGCTTTTTAACCCCTTGTGTAAAGGATGAAGCACCTGCAAATGCCACCAAGCATGGCCAACAGTGCTCTGTAGGACACAGAGGGCCTTGGCAGAGGTGGCCACTTTCCACATGCACCCCCATCCCTGCTGCTGCTCCCAGAACTGTTCACAGCATATTTCCCAAGCACGTTATTGGAAAGCACCTCCAGTAAGGCTGAAATTTCTGGAAGTACCTCTGGAATGCTGGGAGGCCAGCACTGATTCTCAAAACAGATTTGGGCTGGCAGCCAAGGGCATATTTAGGTGCCAAACATCCATTTGTTGGAAGGATCTGGGTGCCTGAAGCTGTGAGCACAGCGATGGCTCCAGACGATCCCAGACATGGGCCCAGTGTCACTGTGGATTCTCAGCAAGCAGGGACACAGCTGGGTGGGTGAGCTGCTCTTGTAAGAAACCCTTTTTGGGCCCTTTGTGCATTATTCCTCTCTGAACAGGACTTCCACCTGATCCCAAATGCTCACTCTGCAAGGATGAATCACATTCTCATTCCTTCTCTACTGTTCCTGGAGCTCATTTTCCCTATTGTTCTTCTGTAGATCAGGGTAATTCATTTAGAAATGAAGTCCAGCCCCATAAAATGGCCTTGGCAAAACTAAGTGCTGTTGAAGAGAGCATGGGGGATGACAATCCTTCTAAAAAGAGGGAATTGCACTGTAACTTCTTTTGGCCAAGTTTCATAATTCATTTTCAAGGGAGCTCTTTAGAAACACAGTCTCTGTGCTTTGCTCCACCTTAATTGTAAAAAAAATATGCAAATCTTTTTATTTATTGCCTTCTTTTTCTTGCTTATTTTTCTCCAATTGTTAATAATTTTAATTAACACCAGAATTTCTCAGCTGCACGTCATCTCCTTTTTCATTACAAGTGTTAATTGCAGACTCAAATAAAAGGTGAAGAAGAAATTGAGGTAAACATCAAAAGAAGCTCAACACTGTTGGATATGCAGAAGAACAATTACTTGCACAGTTGTTTTATTAGGGCTTTGGTTGATTAATGGGAAAGCTTTAAACCTACTTTGTATATTCTATCTCTATGTATTTTTTTAAAACAAGCATCATCAAGCTCTTCTTTTCCAAAGAAATACTTTTTACTCAGATGCATCTTGTTCAGAATAGCTCGCAGAGCTCAAGCACACTCAGAGCCCAAGATCTGATCTACATTTTTATTTCCAGTTCTTATTTTGAAAGATTTTATCAGTAAGTGGCACTACTCATACCAGATATTGAGGGCTTCTAAAGTCTTAACCCAACAGGGGTCAGGGTACATCTCCAGGGTACATCTCCAACTTTCCACCAAAACAAGGGCACTGGATGAGGAAAGGAGTCAGGTGGTACCTCTAAAGGCCAGCTGTAGAATCCAGTCCTATTTCCCAGCAATTTAGAATCAAAGGACGGTTTGTGTTGGGGGGAACCTCAAAGATAACAGGTTCCAACCCTCCCTGCCGTGGGCAGGGACACCTCCCTGTGGATCAGTTGCTCAAATGTCCAGCCTGGCCTTTCACACCGCTTGGTCAGAGGTCAATAGAAGCAGGCAAACCCAGATCCCTGAGGCTTCCCAGGACACAGGGAGGGTGTGGGTGGGTGTTTCACAGTCGAGAGCAGGCACCTGAGCACTGGGTGCAGGGGTGAGGTGGTGCCCAGGGCTGAGGAGAGGGCGAGGGCAGCACTAGTGCTGTGTTCTGCCCTTGGATTGAACAGCTGCACTGCCTGAAAGCTTCACCAGGGCGAGGAGGAGTCTGCCCCTCATTGCCAGGAGGAGCCACAACTTCTGCAGCTGCTGCAGAGCCCTCAGGTGGGTGCAGAGGCACCTGTGAGCCCTCCCAGCTCAGTCCTGCGCAGGGACAGAGAAGTCAAGGCAACAGGAAAGTGGAGCTGACAGCTTGAGATGGAGACCTCTAATTCTCCCAGCCTCACCTGCCAGAGCTTGTGAGTCAGAACATCCCATCACTGTCCTCAAGTCACACCAAAAACAACACCACAGAAAAGCTTGGCTGCTGCTCTGATCTGCCTTCAAGGTGCAGACTATTCCTGCAGTCACCCTTCCCTACTTTTCCCCAAAGCTCAAAGCTCTCTGGCTACATTCCAGGCAAGGCAGACATTCCTGGACAAGCACCTCTCCACCCCACCAGTGCTGCTCAGGATTCAGATGGGATTTATCAAGCCTTGGGATACCCATCCTTTAACACCCAGAATTTTCCTGCATTGCACATTCAGGCTTAGACTACAGAGAAAAGACATGTCACTCTAGGTACCTTTTTATCTCTGAATCTCCCCTAAAAAAATTCATCCCTTCCCATTTTCCAGGCTAAGTTTCTTAATAATTTGTATATATTCTCTGTTCCTTCTGTGTGTTTTTTAATACATCCTGATTTGTGTTATGCAATGTCAATATCAACTTGGTTTTTATGAAGTTTTTGCCTCATTAATGGAGGTTTTTAATAAAAAAAAAGTGAACTAAAGGCTACTTTTATCCTTCCCCACTTCCCAGCCCAGCACAACTCTCCATCCCAAAAAGAAACAGCGCAGTCCTTTGCTGGGGAATCCCTCAGGAAAACTTCACTTGATTTAACCACAGTATTTCCCAAGCCTATCCAATTTAAGCCCATGGAAGGAGCCTCAGGAGGGATACTGCAGACCGAATGCTTCATTTTCCTGAAGCCCTCCCTGCCCATCAGAGTTCACTCCATGTTGGCCTGATCCCCAATTCCCCCTTCACGGTGACACCCGCTCCTTTCCCTGCACGTTCCATGGACAGCAGCAGATGGATCACAATCCCCAGGCACTTGCCTGTTGCCTTCAACCAAACAAAATCAGATTTTTGGATTTTTTTTTTCTGAAAGGGCACAGAGGGTCTGTATGGGATTGGGTGTTTGAGGGACAGCCTGGCAGTGCAGAATGTGCTGATGAAATTCCCTGTTTTGCTCACCCTTTTTTCACCTTGCACTTTGACTTCTCCAGTTTTCCATTTCATTGCTTCCCCTATTTCCCCGCCAACCTTCCTCAGCTCCCAGCAGTTGCTTTCTCTTTCAACTCTTGTGTACTCCCCTGTGAAATGCCACTCTCCTCTCGTGGATTTTTTTTTTTCTTCAGGGTTTCTTTTCCTTTTTTTTCTCTTATTTCCATTTTTCCAAAAGGAAATAGGACCTGTTCTGCTTTAATTACTACTCCAGTTAGTATCCTCCAGCCTTCTACCAAGCCCTTTCATTTTCAGTGCTTCCTCCCAGTGGACCTGGCCCACTCAATTTCATAATTCCCTAAAATTTATTTTCCTAAATGTAGCTCTATGTGCATAATTCATCCAGAAATTGGATTTGTTTCCTACTGAGAGAATCAAACAGTCTTCCATAGCTTTTTTTCCCCACACCTGTTGTTATTCTTTCTTTCCGGGTAATTTTGCACAAAAAGTTATATATTTGGGGCAGGAAAGCAGGGGAAAGAAGATCATGCTTCAAAATCCACATTTCTCTCTCCTCACTGAGACTTCCCCCTCTTCCCATAACCAATTACATTAATTTAATTCAACATTTCTAAGCAAAACAAAGTGGACTTTGCTTCATGGCAAAATGTGAGTTGGGCAGAACCAGATCTTGAGCTGATGTAAATCAGAATATACCTATTGTTTTCAGAGAAAGTGCATCATTTTCTAGGGAAAAAACTAATTTTAAAACGACTGCTGGAACTGTGTAGACATAGCACAACTGAGAATCAGGACTACCTTTAAAACTGCTGGTATTTTTTCCTTGTTTTTCTTCCTCTTAAAATTGCAAGCTGACTGACTTAGCACATTATTTTTTGAGCCATTAATAGCGTGGAGTCTAATTTGGAAGCAAAGCTAACACCCAGGAAAACCAAGCAGCACAGATGACAAAATTATCACACCTTCCCTGGTACTGGCAAGAAGAATGAGGGCTGAAGGCTTGCACATGTGGCTTACTTGCATTAGTGTGAAAAGTAGTGTGCTTTGGGGGGGGGGGGGGGGGGGAAAATGTGTTTTATTATTCAAATTGGATTCCTTTTTCACATCAATTTATGACATGACATCCATTTTTGTGAGCCTTCCCTGTCAGGAGGGAAACGTGCTCACATGTATCTTCAATATGGGTTTATTTGTCAAATTATCACAGGACAAGCAGTGATGAATAACATCCCTACAAATGTGTTGCCTTTATATGTGCTTACTTCACAGTCAGTGAGAAAAGAGAGAAAACCAACCCAAACAGACAGAAAAAACACAGAGCACCACTGTTTGTAACATAAATGCAAAGAGTTTCACGCAGCAGAGACACATCCCCAGGCTCCTTGTTGCTTCTATAATACAAATAAGAAATATATAAAATACCTCATAAACCAGCTTGTTGGATTTTATTGCGAGAAATCCATCAGCCATCACATTACCATGCAAATCCTCTTATTGCATTGTCTGACAACAGCAATTCAAATAAAAAAAAAAATATATATATAAAAACCTTAACAACCTGGGAATAAATTCTCTTTCATGCGTGCCAGCAGCTCCCATTAACAGCAGGAGGAGTTTCCCTGCGGGGGCTTGTCAAGGTGAGAATAGACTGCACACCCTTCTCTCCTGTTCAGAGGCTGAGTGCTGAATTGCTGCATATATGTATTTTTTTTTTCATGGAGAGATCAAAGAAGAAAACCAGGAATAAAAAAAAAAAATTAAAAACCCCACCCAAACCCCAAACAACCCAAGAATCAAGAGAGTTCCAAAGAGGAAAGGTACAAAAGGGGAAACATTACATATCCTTTTGCTCGTTGTCATCCTCCAGGATTCATGAGGCAAACTCCACCTCCTCCACCACTTTTCTGTGCCCTGCAGCTCTCAGAAAGTGCCCATCTGCCCACATCTGGGCAGCAGGGCGGAGTTGCAGCTTGTGAGTGGGACATGCTAGAAAATATTACACAACTCTATTTATTCTTCTTCATAGAAAATATAATTTCCTCAAAAATGTAACTTCTGGATGAAAAAATTGCAAATATTTTCCTCCAGTACGAACTTTCATGAAACAGATTCCTTCCAAATTCTGTACTTTAATCAGAATCAGTCAACACCAGAGAGCTTCAGAGGTGAAGGCTGGTTGTGGTCTTTCCTCCCTCTTTTAGCCAGAAGCCTTCATAGGAGCAAAGAATGCCCGTCAACTTTAAACCCCATCACTTAAATATTAGATGAAACAACAACTCTAGGGGTCCTCTGGCTTTTTTAAAAAGACATTCTATTTTTTTTTTCATGTTTTAGAGTTTTCCTCTGCTCTGCCACTTCTTGAGAGACCTGAAAGGATATGGATGAATTTCAGCCTAAAGGAAGCAGCTTTTAATTTCACCTAATCTCATTTTCCAAGGCGATGGGAAGAGTCGATCCTATACTGCTTCCCTCTTTCCACACCATAAAAGCAGCTAAAAAAAGTTCCAGAAACACAGCTTCTGGTGCTAAGTAAAGGAAAACAGTGGAGGAAAAACACCTGGAGCCAGAGTCAGTGCAGGGAGGCTTGGCTGTCAAGTACACCGCAGAGTCGAGCTACATTGGGAATTTATCCTTCCAGCAGTGGGGAGAAGATAAAAGACAAAGTTAAAGTGTCACGTTAAGAGATAAGGAAGTTAAATGGTGCATAAACAAATCTGATGCTGTGCTTGATCTATGGGGGAAGGGAAGAGCTGGGTACACTGCATGTGGTGCATCTTCTGGGAGACTAATGGATGGATGGTTGGAAACTTGTTCATATACTTGTAGGCTTCTGCCATTCACTAAATGCGAGGTAATAAACCTTACTGGATTTCATATTTTGTGGGAAATTACTCTTTTGTAGCTTTGTCCCCTTAATGGGTGCTCATTTAGGAAAGCACTATATAGGTTTTATTGCATCAAAAGAAATAAAGGGTTTAAAGTGAATCCTAATGCTCTCTCAAAGTGCTGGAGCTGGGAACTTCAAGCTAAATTCACAGTTAGAAGCATAATCATTCATAAGCTTTTCAATGTACAGAAGGAAAACTTTGGGGATCAAAGTATTTTATTTAAGAAGCGTTGAGTATCAGTTCTCTTTTGATTTTTACAGGTAGCCTCTTTCATCTCTCCTCAGTTTTCCTCATCATCAAATGTCTCTTCAACCTCCTTACTCCTCCTCTCCTCCCACCCCTCTTCTGGACAGTACAACAGTTTTCTTCTCCACCTAGTTCAGAGTTGCCTCCTGGAGCTTTCTGCATCTGTATTTTTATGCACTGATTCCCCACAACAGGCCTTTTATTGATACATCTGGGAATCATAAAATAAGATGGCCTCAATTGCTGGCATTATTGCACCTGAACAGTGGAAATGCCATAAAGGCAAGGAAAACCCTTTTGCTCCCTGCTTTCTGAGGCTCATGACCAGCTACTACCCTGGAGCAAGTCAGTCTCACAAAGACTTCCCACGGATCTGAAGACATGAGCTGCTCTAATACTGCTGACTGCAAAGACACTCCTGGCACCCAGCATTTATTTGCTACAACCTCACTTTTTGTGTGTTTTACACAGAGGGCTGTTTTCTCCACATCCATCCCCAGCGTGCCTGGGACATAGGGAAAACCCAGGTATTGACATGGATGCACCTGCTCCAGACAGTGCATACTCCTCTTGACTGTCTTCTTTCCTGTTTCTAAACTGATGCTCCCTGGAATTGATTCCCCATTTCTTCTGCAAGTTTCCCTGCAGGAAATTCAGTCACGGTGACAACAGCCCCAGCTCCCTGGTATGCTCCCTAACCTCTGGGAGCAGACCATGGAATATGGAGCAGCCAGAACTTCTGAGATGCTCTATCCAGGAGGGTGCACCATTGTGGAAAGAACAGTCTTTCCATTAATTTCCATTTCTCAGGCCTAAGTGTAATAGTATGACATGAATTAAACAGATATGACCATGCCCAGCTCCTTGTAGGAGTGGGGACTGGCTGCAGAAAAATCCCTGAACATGCACAACATCCCTGGGATTTAATCATACAAAATGACATTTTTCTGTTTTGAGATGGGGGAGCCTCCAGTCACCATGTGTTAGACCAGACCTATCTGCTAGCTGAGCTGCTCTTTGAGTTCACTCTGTGGTGGAATAAAACAACTTGGCTTAAACCAAGTTGTTTTATTGTCAGACACAAATTCATGGCACCCACCTCTTCCTGCATTTCTAAACTTCCCAGCTGAGCTGGTTTAAGTGGCTCACACAAGGCAGCAAGCAATCAGCCTCCAGCTCATGATGGAACTGCCAATTTCTGTTCTTATTAAAATCTTTTAATTCCAATTCTGTAATAAACTTCCCTTTCAATGACTCAAAGAATGATTTGCTTTGTCTCACATATCTCAGCATCTAAAGAAGCTTTGACAGGAGCATACCTAGAGCTCCTGAGATAAATATATAATAAATCTAATGTTGTCAAGCATGGTGGCATTTTTATTTTATTTTCAAAGAGAATTTAATCTAACTTCCCGGGGGATTCTTCTCTTGTGTCATAACAAAGTCTGGCTTGTAATGGATTTCCCATTTTTCTTTCTATCTTGTATAATGGCAAAATTACTGCACAGAGAAGCAGCGTTCTATAATATGTCACAAAACATAAGCGGGAAGTGACAGTCGTCTTCGAAAGGTTGGGCTCAGCACAAGCCCCAATTTCTGGAATCACAGACACTAAATTATTTAATATGGCCTCAAAATCAGTTTCTAGCCAGGCCTGAAGTACAGGGAAAGTCCATATGTAATGCGAACTCCCCCTCTCCCCAAACAAAACACAATGAGTGGGGAATAATGAAATAAAAACCCCCAAAACCCAAATCAATAGATAGCACTTAAGGGCCAAGCTTTCAACTGATGCAATACTGATATAAAACAGTATAAATATAAATAACACTAATATAACATAAATTTAACCAGACAAGAATCTGGTTCATACACATCCATCTCTACATGTCATCCTAAATGAAAAACTTTCAATATTAAATTTATGGCAAGTAATGGGATATAATGGAGTTCATCTATTCTTTGGGGAAAAATGCCTCTATTACATTGCATTATAAATCCTTGTGTATCAAAGGACCAAAAGCCACTACTCTCTTCAAGGCCACAATTTTCTTAAACAAATTCTAGAATCCTTTCATTGTTATTGAGCATTCTCATAAAAGACTAATATTTTCTACTGTGCTTTGGATGATTCTATTTTGCTCGCTTGAAAATTGCATTGCTGGCAGAAAGCAGAGCTGGTGCTCAGTGTACACAGCCATATTTGCCACTCAAAAAGAGAATTAAAGGCATTTTTTCCGGGATGTTTTACATTGCAGACCTTGGGCAAGAAGTCCAGAGCACAGTAATTAGCAGGTGAGCAACCTTGAGATTACAGGTAGGTTGTGTTCTGTAACATTTATTGTAGTGCAAAGCCATCATGGGAACCCGGGACGGGGGGAATTGTGCTGCTCACATTTCCCTGTGCAATCACACAAATGTTAATTTGCTGTGCTGGCCGGACCCTTCAGCAGCACGGACTTTTTATTTAGGAGAGGTCATTCCCTGTCAAGCCTGGTCGAGACCTGAGGTGCCTCATATGTCACACCCAGAGGCACCTGGGTGTCCTCTCTCCCCTCTTCATATGGATGATACCTGCTGGTGTTTCCACAGCTGATCCCAAAGCACTCGGCTGGGATCATTATTTCCTTTCAGCACCTGAAGAGGCTGAGCCAGAAGCAGTTGAATGCCCAAACTCTGCCTCGTGCTGGGGACTGAGGGACGGGCAGAACTCAAGTCCCTTGAAGACTCAGGCATCCACCCCAATAGAGACAGAGAGTGTCTCCAAATGCTCTGGAGACCATGCCTCAAACACCTTGCTTTAGAAATTTCTAGCCCATGGATCCCATTAACCACATCTTAGTTTGACTGTGGCTTCCACTGCACCGCTTCACTCCCCTCTGCAGGTTTCAGTCCTTCCAACCTGGGGCAGAAGATCAGGGACACCATGGGGTGCCCCACCTTTGAAGTCTCTCATCAAACATCCACCATGAGGTGGATGGTGCTGAGGCTCCTCAGCTTCACAGCTGAGCTGCTCTTGAGCTTTCACAGGGAGATCAGGAGAGGGAGTTGTGTAATTGCTCTGAATGCCTGCCAAGCAGCTCATTTACAGAATTAAACAGTCTGTAGTATAATTAACACAGGGAAAACTGCATGGCCTTTTATTACTCGCCACACAAAGCAGCTCATTTCCTCTTCCTAACATGACAGGAGGAATGGGATCATGTGTACAGGTCACTGACCAAATGCACCTGGACCTCTGCCCTGCTCCATGGCTCCTGCTACTCAGGAGTGCTTGTGTTGCTCATAGAGATGCCCAAAGTCTGGGCAGATAACTCATGGGGCTCTGAAATGAAAAGGAGGATCTGGGATTGCAAAGCTGGCCACTGCAAGACCCAGCTTCAACACAACTTGGTGCCATCATCCAGACTTAAGAGCCCAGCCTCTCTTTTACTGCACCTTCCAGGATCTTCCCCCTTCAAGCACCACTTGAGCCATCAATAACAACAGCCCTGGGCCAGGTTCAGAAGCTTTTGGTTTTCAGAGTCTCCTTCAGGGATGTTGGTGGTAGATTTTTGTTCTGTACCAGGGAGCACTGAGTCCTATTGAAAATCCAACCATCCCAATGGCTTCTCATTCCCAGATCTGCTAAAAAAGGTGAGAGGGAAGTTTCCATAGCCCTTGGTGAGTGCTGGGCCACTCTCTGAGCTCCTCCACACTCACTACTCCTTTTCAGAGAAGATCTGTTGGAAGGAGGAGGAGGGGGAGCTGGTGTTACGGAAAAGGCCTCCCACCAACATGTTTGTGCTCCACAATAATGCTGTAAACAGAACTATTTCTCTCTATACAACCTCACATTCACCATGACACGGTAAATGCTTTACTTTTTCATGCTCCTACTGCTATATGTCCTTTCTAGTTGCTCATCTCCCTTTGCCACCCCTTTGCTGGGCAGCCAGCAGAGAAGAAGCTCCTCTTGCCAGGGGCTGCTGGATAAGGGGTTTCAAGCCCCCCCTCTTCCCATCTCTCCCCACCTCCACACACCACTTTCTTTTTATTTTTGAGAGGCTGGAATATCATAGGATTAAGAGACTGCAGCTGTGTTGGGGAAAAAAGCCACAGTCACGCCTCAGCAATTTATGGACAATTTCCCATTAATAAGAGATAATGGAGTGCAGTTCAATGGATTTGCGATTGCACACTCGTTCTTTGAGAATATGGAGGGGAATCTGACAGCAGTCTGTTCCTCCCAGCAATGGCATTACCATGATTTTGTATACCCCCTTGTAGACAGGGAGATTTGGAGAGTTTGAAATGCTTTAACAGCCTATTAGGAAAAGAATGGGTATATCAAGTTATTGAAATGACCTCAAATTCTGTCATTGCAAGGGAAGAAAGGTGAGAAACATGGATGTGCAGAGCCCCAGACTAATCAGTGTGTACAGGAGCTTTCTCCTATGCCTTGTCATCGAGTCACTGTTGAACCAGGGACCTGTAGAACCAGGGACCGAAGCTGCCAGATAAATCTGCTCTCCTAGGGAAGAGATGATTCCTCTTCAGAGTTTCTCTGCACTTGCATACGCAGTCCTGGAGAGTCACATTGGTTAATGGTCCAGACAGTTCCTCTCAATTTCAATTTGTTGTCCTCCAGTATAATTGACTCCCTCTTAATACCTCATGAGCGAGGGCAGCCAGAAGTGCACCTTCCCCGTTACTCATATTCCTACACACACCCTGCCTGACACAGCTCCAGCTCAGAAGTGACTTTTCCGTCACTAGGGCTATAGACAAGCAGAAAATTTTCCATTTAAAATTCACATCTCCAGATCCTCTCTCATTCCGTAACACTGCTGTTTTGGAGATAATAGAGGTTGAGTTCACAATGAAGACAAATCATCAGTTGTTTTACAAGGGTGTGATTATACCTTGTATTTTCTTCTAGTCCTTTACTGTACTCACATTTTGTTTGTTGCAGCTACATGATTGCTAAAGCGTTTCAAGCATCCCTCTGAAGTGACAGCACCAAATTGCAAAGACCACTGGTTTTTTTTGCTACATACTGATAAAGCACTTGCTTACAAACACTAGGGTGCATCACAGAGAATGCCACTATCCAAAAGAAATGAGCTACCACTTTTCCCCCCATCATGGACTAATTGCATTGACAGATCCAGCTCACCCATTACACTTTTAATGAACTGTAAGAAATGAGTTTCAAGTCACAAGCTTCCATAGTGAATCTACATTTCGCCAAACTTTCCAGGCTGGAGTTTTTGCCAAATTCTTTAGAGTCAATTACTAATTTCTAGCTCTATCTATCTATCTATCTATCTATCTCTCTATCTATCTATCTATCTATCCATCCATCCATCCACCCACCCACCCATCCATCCATCTATGTTGGGGGAGAGAAAGCATGGGTACACCAGCACTGAGGAAATGCACCAACCCCCTACAGGATTTCCTTAAGAAATAAATCACAGACAAAAAAAGCAGCACCTTTCCATATTCAGGTATAAGTGGATGTCCATTAATTCAGCACACATTGACGCAAACTTTTAATTTGAAATCTTTTCTCAAAGCTCAGGGCAGATTCTTGTTACAACTTCCCAAGGTGATTCAAGTTCACAGCAGAGGCTAAATTAGTGACAGTTGGTGTGTTTTCCAGTTTTAGTGCAGGTCTCTCACAATGACAGGCTTTTCCAAAGGATGCAGATTCTGGGCTATACCACAAACACCCACGTGCTTCTCCTGTGACACCCTATCCTTAAAAGTGAAAACTCAACACTTTCCTAGGTAGAAACATTATTCTCCATTGGAGAAGTTAATGGCCATCAATAAGTCCATTTTCTCCAAGTGGACAAGTATCCCTCCTTACTCCTGCCTCCAGAGACCATGGCAGCACCACCCAGCCAGAGAGGGAAACAGATTGAAACTTCCAAAGGTTGTTTTCCTGAAGGAGGCAGACAAAGGACAACAGTATTATCTGTCATGGATTAAACAGAGCAGTTTAATGATCCAGCCCAGGGCTCCTCCATTGCTTTGGAGAATTGACCCTTGCCCCAGCCTTTTTCCAGCCCATCCTTTCCTCATGGAAAAGGGGCTTTTAGGAGTAGGCTGGGACACTAAGCCTCTCCAGTAAGGCAGATTCAACAATGCTGCTTCCTTCCAATCTAAAATTACCTAGCCTGGACCAGAGCACAAAATAAAACCCAGACAGCCTGAGGCTCACTGGGGGAAAAGATGTGTTTTGCATTCCATACAATATCTAATAACATTTCATCTACCTTAAAAATCACCAGAATTTCAGGAGGGATCTTTCTGGATTTTTAAAGAGCTCAGCTGAAAACCAATTCTCTTAAAGAAAAACAATAGCAAATTACTTAGTTATTATTAGTCTCATGCACAGAAGCAATTATTTCCCAATTGAGACTTGTGGCTAAAAAAATAGTTTTATAGATTATTTTGGAAAGATGACAAGTCTTCTTCTCGGCTGCTGTGTTTCAATTTGCATAAACATGACATTAGAACTTGAAAGTTGCTTTAAAAAACAATTACTCCATCAGCAAAACCTGACAGTGCAGAACTCAATGGCACCACAGAGATCATCTTGGTAAGAAAATATAATCTTTCCCTTTTACTGACATTAAAACCCCTCCTGCTTTAAACAGGACTGCAGCTCAGATTTAGATTTTAGAACCCCTCTAATAATTGAACATGTGTAAATATCATTATTTTTAGATGTGCTGCGGCAGAGAGAGAAGGAAGAAAAACCCCATACTGAGCACCTTGACAGGGCTGTTCTGCCCAAGGGAGGAAGGGTTATACAAGATCTTGGCCATGTTCAGAAGACAAAAAGGAGACACCTTCCTATTATCATGCCGTGCCTGTCTCTGGGAGCTTTTGTTCCATTAAAAACTTGTTAATTGCTGCCTTAGTAAGAAAGGAACAACATGCTGTGGTGGGACTATTAGGAGTCTACAGGGCTGGCTCACCCTCCGGAAGGCAGAGGGGTTTAATTGGCTCTGTATTCTTAGAAGATGCAATAAAGAGGGATAATCAATTGGTGTCAACATCTAATAATGGAGATGCTTTAAAAAATGGAAGAGAAAATCCAAACCCTACTTAATTGAAAGCTATGGCATCTGGGCCTGCAAAAAATGAGCTGGATGTAAAATTTATGAAGTATTTGTGCACAGCCAAGAAAAGAAAATGCTGATAATTTTAAGAGACCATCATCACTTCATCTCTCTGATGGAGTTATGCCTTCAGTTCTCCAGAAAGCAGGTCTGCAAACTCCCGTGCAAACCAGCAAATTATAAGTCAGACACCCACTGATCTATTGCATCATCTGGCTAATAAATAATTCCCTTACTACAGCAGGGCAAGGATTAAAATGCTTCTTCAGTCCTTCTTGGCAAACCAGAACTTCCCTGTAGAGCTCTTTTACCTCATGCAATATATTAATGCAAATTCCCCAGAACTGCTTCTCTGTTCTTTCTTTGATCTCCTTAAGGATACCACATACTCCAGAAGCTTCAGACCCAAGAATGAGTTTTATAGTGTGGTTTTATGAAAAGAAATTAAATGGATGCCTAGTATGGCCAGTTTGTGTGAGGATTGAAGTCTCCAGAGGTTTCCTCATGAAAATTCAACTCTGATATCCCAAGGGTATCAAATCTAAACAGTGCATACCAAGACTGGTTTCCTGTTTTCCATGAAAATGGAGTGGGGCTATAATGGAAGGAATAAACTCATGTACATGTGATGAAGAATAATTAGTTTCAGTGTTTTTCTAAAACATATTTTGCTTTAAAAGCAGCCAGTAAGCTTTTCTCCAGGAGAGAACAGGTCCCATGGCCTTTTTCCCCACCCTCACTGTAAGCATCCTCAAACAGAGAGCTGTCAGAACTCAGAATTAATGCTCATCTTAAATAAACACCCTCTGTTTGCTGACAAGTGGGCTCTCTTTTGTCTGTGTGTACTCTCCAGTGTTTGGCGTGAGGCAGAGAAGCAGAAAGGGATAAAGATGACCACAAGGACCATTCTCTTCTTTTCCCACAACGCAGAGCCTTTGAGCAGAGCAAATGCCAGCTGTTACAGCAGTTGTGATCACAGCTGGCTTTGTGGACCCCCTTGTTCCCCCCTAAGAGCCCTCAGGGTCCAAAGGCAGGCTGCAGTAGGGGCAGCTTCAGCTGATGTTGTCCGGAGAGATTCCAGCAGGACCAGAGGTACTTGCCATGGAAAGGAGCCCACGTCTTTGGCTGGAAGACAAGGGCAGGCTGCAGATTTACCCCGTGGACCTCAGGCCTGGCACTTCCCATGGAGTGAACAGTCCTGGAAGGAACTAAATGGAAGGATTCTTCACTAAATGGAAGGAACAGTCTCTGTTTGTGTCCTCACATTAATTCCAACCAGTAATGAAGTTGGGAGCATCAGAAGGTTTTAGCGGTGTACGGGATTAGACCAGGCTTAGATAACTGCATAAATGAACTGACTTAATTAGCTCTCCTGAAACAAATTATTATACATTGCTCATTTCCAGCTCTCATATGAACCCCAAAGAGTTCTAGAAATGCATTAATTCCTTGAATAATAAATTTATATTTTTGCATACCTACTGCAATTATGATGGATAATGAGATTTTAATTAATCAGACCCAGATTTTTTTAACGCTTTTGAAGAATGCAGATACATTAGGGATTTATTTATTGAGTAAATCTTGGAGGAAAAAAATCAAAGGAGCAGAAGTCAACAGGAATAGCAACAAAAAAAAAAATCTGTGTTAAACAAACTCATATCTAGCAGATTTCTTAAGAACATCCATCCCACAAACACCCCTGTCTTGAGTATGAACTCTGCAAACTGCCAAATCCTGGTCAAAGTATTGACTTCAGCATCTCTCTAGAGGCAGAATACAGTTATTGGATATTGTGCTGCATGGAATACATTCTTGGGTTTACTCAAATAAGGTTTTTTCTACTGTAATTTAAATGCTCAATGTATAAAGATTACTTTCTTGCTCATATATTTTATGCTTCCAGGTATTTCTGAGTGAGAACCACTTACTATTAACATGGCAAAACAGCCACTAAACCTTTCTCTCATATTTATCTTTTTTTTTATTTTCAACTCCTGAGGAGGAGGTAGCTAAAGATCTCTCTCACGGAAAGGTGGTGGCATTGCAGTTGTCATTAATTATAAATCAGTTTCTAATATGACTGAGAGCACAAAGATTGCAGGGGGTCTTGTTAACACGAGATTAAAATTCTCTTGAAGTGTAATTATTTCACAAGAGAGTCTTGGGCTGTATTTATGACAACCTATTGCATCTCTGTACTTCCTGCACTGACAGAGATTTTGTTCATCACAGAGAGGGTATCTCTTCCCTTGGAGAAACCCTAGCACTTGCAAGGAAAAAACCTGAAGGAGAGGGGACTTCAAATCCTAATTACAGATTTCTAGCAAGTCCCCTTTCTTCTCAGCTCCTTTTTTGATAAAAGTGAAGTTGCCTCTGGAGAGCACTGAGAAAGTCAAGAGCTCAGCACCCCAGCAGGGCAAGGTCAGCTCTCACATGTGTTTGGAATGGGGAAAAAGGCAGTGCTGCCAGTTTAAACAAAACTGAATTTTAAGTCTTGTTGTGCAACTTTGACATTTTTTTGCCCTTCTTCGGTGAACCTCGCTGGATTTGACATGGTAAATAGGTTTGGTTTTCCCTTCCTTTCCTCCCCCTTAAGACAACTCAACCATTTCCTCTGGAAAAGGCACTTTCCCTTGAAAAAATATTGTGAAAGAATTTTTTTTATTATTATTAAACCAAGCAATTGGCAGTAGCATAGTCAGGCTTCTTTTCCCTCTGTTTGAATTGCTAATCTTTGCTCTAAAAAATGTAATCCTTACCGAGCCACAGAGCAGGGAAGGGGGGGTAGCAGAGCCCTCCACAGCTGCAGTAATCTGGCCTTAAAGCCAGAATTTACAGAAGCAGTTAGATGCAGGAGTCCTCTGGCTCAAGGAATTAGGAAACCAGGTACTTCAACCTTGAGAGGATTTTCCAAACTGTTTTCTTTCTTTTTTTTTTGCGCTCGTGCATAACTGTGCAAATCTGGGTCCTGCAGAAGACAGCCAGATGTGTCCTCCTTGGCATTTCTCTGGGGAGAGCTTAGAGAACAGATTTTCTGCTGTTCTTCATGTGCACAGAACTGCTCATGAACAAGCACCGTGTGGCTCCTGGTGTCAGGAGCAGCCCCCAAGCCCTGAGCTGCTGCCAGCTTCCCCAGGCTGCCCCTCTGTGCTGCTCCTCTTCTGCAGCCACTGCAGCCCAAACCACAAAACCTGCTTTAACAGGTGGCAAAACAGGGCTACAGAGGATGCCAAATTCCATCTGACCCAGAGAAACCGAGGCCACAGTGGTCAAATACTGCCAGGAAATTTTCACCTGTTTGCAGAAATAGGAAACTTAATACAAAAGGCACCAGGCCCAAGACAAGGTGTGTGTTTGCTCAAGCCTCTGTGGGAAGAAACTCTCCATTAATTATCAGCATCAGTGATGCTGCAATCCACCTTGGTAATGCAAAGACTCATTTAGAAGCTGCTTTGATGTGTTGCACTCAGCTCTTTGAGTAATGAGACGCTTTTTTTGTGCAGTTTTCCCCACCTCCTGAGTTTGGTTGCCCTCCCCACCACCAATCTAAATTCGCTTTTATGTGCTGAAAAAACAACAAAAACAAAAAAAAAGTGTGAATTTACCACTTCTGAACATCTTGTCCTCTTAATTTGTTCAGAGCTGGTTTGTTCAGCACAGAAACAGGACTAGAAGCAGAATAAATTTAGCTGGGAGGCAGGGTGGGGATGGCAGAGCCAGAGGGGGAGCAGAGAGGGGTTCTGTGAGGAGCTCTCCTCGTGCCCCCTGCAACCTTGCTTCTGCCAGCTGCAGTCAGGTTGGAAATGCCACATCCACACAAAGCCTCTCCATCATTTTATCTTCCTCCTTTCCTCATAAATTTGCCTATCTTTAAATTAGCTGTTTTAGTTTCAGGGTTTCATTTTTAAAAATTTTGTATTTCCTCTCCTCCTTCCAGCTCTCAATTCTCTGGATGCCCCATGCCCTCTCAGGGTCTCTCACCCTCCTTTGGCACCCTTTTCCTTCCCTTGCCCTGCTCCTTTTTGGGCACATCTCCTTTGCTCCCTCACTTTCTGTCATTTTCTCCCACACTCTTCCCTTCCTAGTCCTATCAGCTCTAACCCAGTTGCTTCTCCAGAGTCCTCCCCTTCTCCCTCACTGCAGTACACACAAAAGGACACAGCCAAGGATGTCACTGAGCCTCAAGAGCAGCATTATTGAGAATATGCAATGAAAAGACATGCCAGAGCCGCTCAGGAAAAAAGCTGGGGACTAAGGTGAAATGGAAAATCAACTAAAAGTGGAGAGCAGATATCTCTGTGCATCTGGGCCTAAAAACTGCATGGGGGAGCCTTGGCAAGCTGTGCCACTGATAGCCTGCTTGGAGAAAATCCAGAGCAGCAAATCCTCAAGTTCACCCAGACGCTTCTTGAACCTCTTGGCCACTCAATTTGAACCAATATTTTGTTGGAATAAATAGCAGGTTTCCCTCTTTTGAAGTAAAAAGGGCAAGTGGAAATCAGATTTTGTTATCTCAGAATATCAAGTCTTAACATTTTCTCCAGTAACGTAATGAGCTGATGACCTTTGCAAAGAAGAGAGGGAATGACCAACTTCATCCTCACAGCATTTATTTTATGTAACAGCTTCCTCAGCTGAGCTGAAGACAGAAATGGACAGAGCATTATTAGCCCAAGAGAGTCAAGCTTCTTACATGTCTGGAAGAGAAATGGGCATGTAAACCATGATAAGTGGTTATCTCCAGCCAGCAATTTAACTCTAGCTACAAAGAGAAAGCAGACCAGAATCTGCACTGATAAAAGGCATCTTGTGTTATTTGATGTCCAGCACTGTAATTTAGGGCATTTTAATCTTTTCTCTTGGAGCAAGAGCCTGCTTGTTCTTTGGGGTCTGAGGAAATGTAAGGATTGTCACTCTGGTACAGCAATAAACGTGTTAACTTGGCACCAGAGATTCCAGAGGGCAAATCCTCACCACAACAACACGGGAGAATGTGTGCCTACCATGGCCAGATGATGATAAATCCCCCTCCAATGCTCCCAGAGGGGCAATGAGCAGCTTTGGCAATCATTTGGGGTGGTCTGAGGGTTGCAGTAATTTGTGCCTCCCCCAGGAAGCCCCAAAATGGGGTAGGTCATGCCAGAGGCCTCAGAGCCAGCCCAGGAGGGGATGGATGTGGGATCTGTGGTGCCAGCAGAGCTGGATGGCTGGGGTTCTCTCCAGGAGGTTTTTCCCCAACTTTTACAGGACAGCTGAGGGCTGTCAAAGGGAGAATGCATGCAAAAAAAGGAAAAAGCTGCTTTCAATAGCATGGCTGATGGCTGTCCAGGACAACCCCTGAAACGCCTATCCAGAAACCCTGCACTTCCCTAGCACAGTTATGGCCTAATAAATCAGAGCAATTACCAGGCACATGCTATTAAAAAAATTTTTGTATCTATCCAAAAATATACACATTTTCTCAGTTTGTGCCTGCAGAAACCAGACCTGTGAGAGAACAAATGCATTTGTGTCATCAGGCTTCTCTCCTGGCAGTGAACGGGCATGAGACAATTACATTTTCCTTTGATGCCTCCATCATCTCCAGCACCTCTGTGACTAACAGAGCTCCTGGCTGTAATGCCACCACAGCCATTCCTCGCTGCAGCCATTTCTGCAAGAGCTGGAAGAGTCCCCCCCTGAAAGAAGTTCAGCCTGTGGGCAGTGGGGTCTGACTGCCAAGCACCACAAATATGTTTTATCCAGAGACTGGCAAAATGTCTGTGCAGGAATCTCTGTCACAGCTTGGAGAGAACTTGGCTGTTCACATGGGCTCCCCTTGGCTCTGAAAGGCACCTTTTGGTCAGTCTCTCTTTTCCCTCTGAGAGGTGCATCGATGCCTCCCAGCCCTGTCTGTCACATGGAACCTGCTCCAGAAATTTCCATGGACAATCATGGTCTCTGTCAAGCCGTGTTCCCTTCTACTCCTTCTCAACTACAAGGAATCAGTGATGGAACACAACTGGTACCTGAGTAAACCCAGGTACAGGATTCCTGGTCTGCAGCAGATTGATGTCATGATTGCATTTATTTCATTTTATCAATACAGAGACATAAACATATGTACAGACCGTGTTTATTTCACTCTATCAAATATAATTTTAACAAACATGACACAATTTTTACTGTGAAACAGAATGTCTCAAATATTATAAGTTTCAGTGCTTTGTAATTGTATTTCAATAGGCACAAGAAGTATTTTACTGCATAGTGAATGCATTTCATTAAATAGTATAAATTTACACTCTGTTGTAAATGAATGTTCATTTTACACTGTAATTTTTTTTACTGCAGAATGTTGCCATTTTAGTATTCACTGTAATCACTCCACTGTGTTGCAAGCAAATGTCATTTATATGATACATAAAAATTCAGAGAATTCAATTTAAGAGATCTCAATCTGAAGTATTAATACATGCAAGCCACGTAACACAAATAAACTTACTCCAGATGGTTGCAGATAAAATCAAATCCTGCCATCATAAGAAATAAAATTCCCAGTACAAATACAGGCAATTCAGTACAGCTTCTGCTGACCCAACTGGCCAGAAAAATTAGCAGCCATCCAAACATAATACATTTAATGGTGTTTTTGCCACTAATAAGAGACCAAGCATTATGTTTTCTAGGTGGTTAAACAGCTTTTCCATCTGCATGTTTCTGAGAATCCACATGCATTCTTCCAGCTACCTGCCCCAGGAAGTACCTCACAGGTAAATACCTAGAAACAGAACACTATTGATACAATAAAATAAGCGATTCTAAAAGCAACAATGGTTTATTTGCCTCTCCACATTACAGCTGCCTGGCGTACTTACAGTACAGCCCAAGAGCATTAACAAACAGCCAAGCTATTTCTTCTCTGTTGATAGCCACCTTATTGCTTTCAGCAGCTAGCAAATTAAACCTTCAAAATAATTCTCATGTGCACTGACTGTAAAGTGAATTTAAATTAAACTAATATATTACAAGAAAAGTGAGTACCTAGCCAGAGTTCTCAGCAGCCTCTTCCCTCTTCCCAAACGGGGCTCGAGGCACACAAATACAGTCACACACTTCACACCTGCCACCGTGCATCTGCCCGTGCCATATGCTGCAGGACACACCTCATCCCAGCACCCTCACACATATTGTATTTGCAAACACCTCCTGCCACTGGCAGACAGGGGGAGTCCAGCCAAGTGCTGCCGAAGCCAAACAACAAAAGCCTTGCTGCCCATTTCGCCTCTGCCAGCCCCTCCTCACATCCTCCCCGAGCCCTAAAATGGCAACAGTCACCCCAGGCACGCTCAGCAGGGGAAGGCCTCTGGCAGGCTCTTTACAGGTGGACATGAAGCCAAAAACAAATGAAGTTAGTGACTTAGCACCACTACACCAGGGCATGGGAATGCTGCTTAGCCCTTCTCCTTGTATTTATCTGTCATTTCCCAAGCTTCCAGTTCAGACCTGGGAGCAGCCTGCAAGGCTGCCTCACACCTTGCACTTGCTGGCTCCAGCGCAGAGCTGAACACTTTGCTGAGAAGGTTTTAATTGCTCTATATTCCTCAGGTGGCATAAAAAGAATGGAAGTGAACAGATAGATTTTAAGTGCTCTAAAACAGCCTTAAACTGAGCTTCTTTGCTCTCAGGCTGCTGGACCAAGACCTAAAAATCTGCAAATCCTGATGTGATTGGGATTAATTTCATTTCTGAGAGGTAGTTATTCTTGGTAGTTGATGAAAGTCAGCTTAGATGAAAATCTGGGAAACCACTTGTTGATTAAATAATAATTTATTAATAAACTATTTTAAATTCAGTTCTTTTTGTTTCTGGGCACATATCAGTTTGTCTTCTGCACCTCTAGCTTGAAGATTTTAGATTACACTCAAGAACAATTTTTTAAAATCTCTGCTCTTACTCTAGGTCAAATTCAAATTTGCTTCCTGCAAGTAACCCCCTGCAAGTGTCTCAACAGGATATCATGGCAGAAATGGCTGTAAGTCTGGCTCTGGGCACAGTCAGGTTGGAAAATGGATATAAATCAGATTGGAAGGCAGAAAACCTGACTGCATGAGCACTGTGAAACCCAGCAAGTATTTAGTACACAGAGCACAGAGTAGGGGAGAAAGCAGAACAATGAGAGCAGCCCTTCTCAAGTTAAGTATTGCTTTTCCATAGGAATCATGGACTGGTTTGGGTTGGAAGTGACCTTAAAGACCATCTCATTCCAACCCCCTGCCAGGGGACACCTTCCACGAGACCACGTTGCTCCAAGCCCTGTCCAGCCTGGCCTTGAACAGTGCCAGGGATAGGGCAGCCACAGCTTCTCTGGGCACCCTGTGCCAGTGATTCATCTCCCTCTGAGTAAAGAATTTCTTCCCAATAGATAATCCAAACCTGCACTCTGTCTACTTAAAGCCATTGTTGCTTATCCTGACATTATCTGCCCTTGTAAGAAGTCTCTCTCCATCCTTTTTAAGAAGGCTAAAGGCTTTTAGGTACTGGAAGACCACAGTGGGAGTCTTCTTTTCTCTGGGCTGAACAACTCCGACTCTGTCAGGCTGTTTTGTAGGAGAGGTGCTCCAGCCCTCTCATTACCTCCATGGCCTCCTCTGGAGGGTGGCTGGGTGCTCTGGGTGGCTGCCCAGCCAGAGCAGGGCAAACACTATCAAGCTCTGCAGAGAGAGATTGTGGGGCACATTCCCTCAATATCAAATGAGGAATTCCTGTATCATGGCCAACACAAGTCCTGAAGACTTCTTTTCATACAAAGTCATGTATCACAACTCTCCTTACCCCTCTGCACTCACACATACAAAGCAGCCACTCATTTTATTGCTCTGTTCAGCGCTGCTTTGATTACCAAAATCTGTTCCACACATTCTTGAGACATGTCCAGTTACTGCTGGCCTTAGCACATAGTTCCTCCTGGATTATTCCTCAGCATTTTAAAGCTGCCCATGCTGTTACTCAGTACAAGATTGGATTTACCAGCATTTCGCTTCCTGAATCGGCCTTCCTGGTTGGAAGTTTCCAGCTCCAGTCCCTTGGAAGCCTGTAAGTTATGCATGGGTCTGGCACCAGAGCATTTTAGGTGCCCTTTCAGAGCAAGGGACCAACATTGCTGGACAGGAACTATGTTATCTGCACTGCAGGTCACAGAGTACTCTGTGTTTCCTGCTAATTAAATTCACTGCTGGAAGCTCCTTACATCTCCACGTGATGTGTAACTGCAGAGCTGGATGTTGCCCCTAATTGCTTTTCATAACAAGGTTATAAAAGTCATGCTGTTATGTCCAGCTATGTCAGGGCCCTGACAACTGCACATGACCAAAAGTGACATTAATACCACGCTGTATTGTACCAAAATTGGATATTAATGAGGAAATGTCAGTCCTCTTTTGGTAGGATCTTACTGGGATCAGTTAAGAACTGTGTTTATACGGGAGCATTAAGGAGCATTAAAATAAAACTCAAAGTAAAAATCTGGATACCTATATAACATAAATGATGTGTTAAGATACGAGATAGTCTAATTGAGCAATACCATTAACTGCCAGGTTACAAAATTTCTCTAACAGCATATTACAATTTGTTTTCTCCAGCCCAACACAGTAGTAAACTGGGGGAGTGAGTACATGCCAGCTCATGTGCTGGAATCACCTGCCTGGAGAGGTGGTGGAGTCACCATCCCTGGATGTGTTTAAAAACAGATTGGATGTGCCACTCAGTGCCATGGTTTAGTTGAGCTGGTGTGAGGGTATGGGGACTCCATGATCTTAAAGGTCTTCCAACCAAGTGTTCCGTGATTTCTTGTGACGGCCAATCATGTTCCTTGGCAAAGAGGTAAGAGTCAAGAGATCACTGGATGACTAGATGCTTTTCTCCTCCTAACAAAGAACTTCTGCACAGGTCAACATTTGAGCTGAATGGATAAGAGCGACAAAGCTGAAATTAACCAAACCTATCCCAGATATCCCTTTTGTTTATGGACTCAGCAATGAGCGAACTAGGGGAGAAAGCAAGTTAGCCCAGACTGCAACCAGCCTCTTGGCACAGCATCGCTGCTATTTCCACCTAAAGCTCACATTCCTTCCCAACTCCTGTGGAAGTCTTCTCTGAGCACAATCTGCTGTGCCACTGGGCAAAAGATTAATGCAATTAAAATTAAGTCTTGAATGTTTCACCCAGGCCAAGCAGGAGAGAAGGGATCCTAATGTTCCTATCACCAGTGGGTACATTCTGCCCCTACTGGTACTCCTGCACCCCCACTGGATGTCAGAGACAGAATTCATCCTCACAGGCTTTGAAGTCTGGGATGGCATTGTGGAGGGATAGGTGCCACTAGATCATGGAGGATTTTTCTACACCAGTTGCCAGTTAATAACCAAAGGAAACTGTTCCTTAGACTTGCATTTTGACCAGCATCTCCTGGTTCAGATGGAGATACCTCTGTGCAGTGGGTAGAAATACTACTCTAAACCACCCCTGCAAACCAAACCCACGTGGCACAGGCTTGCCCAAAACCAATAGCAATTGATTATTAGCTAATGAATCAGTTAATCACACTCTGATACGTGTTTGACCTAGAAAATGCTCACTAGTCCTACATATGCAACATGTTTACATTAATATTTTAGAAAGCTTAGCGGCTTCCAAGTTCCTTTAAGTTTGCACACAGCAGAGATCTCTAAGAAAATCTCATAGGAAAGCACAGCAAAACTGCATTATTCTAACAGACACCTGAATAAAAATAGTCTTAAGGCAAGGCAGCCTCTAGTTGCTTTACACACAAGTTGCTTTATCTGCTGAGTCAAGAATAAAATCCAATTTTGTCAAACATTTCAAGCAAAATATAAAGACCAGGGAAGAGTTCTTTCTCAAATTACTTTCTATTTAGACATGCCCTTGTCCAAGACCAGGGTAATAAAACATTTAGCCCTTTCCAACAGGCAGATGTCAACAGAATCTAAACCTTCATCTGCACATCTCTAACTAAAAAGCACCACTGAATAAAGCCTGCCTTGCTCAGGAGCTCACACAATGTTCTATCAAGTTTTTCAGCTTACAGACAGAATAAAAAGCTTGGGTTATCCTGTCCCTTTGCAAATCTCCCAGTCCCTTATATCTCCATCAGGAATCCAGGTAGGACTTCAATGGCCTTGGTTCTCTGGAGGATATTTCCAAAGCAGGCATTTGGTCTCAATCTGATTCAGAGAGCAAGGCAAAAGGGGGAACATTCACACAACCCCTGCAAGCTCCTCTTCCAAATGCATGGCAGAAACTTGTAAAACAATTTCTCAAACAGCAAAGAGAAAACCCTAGGGGATCAAGGCACTATTTGTTGTTCTGTGCCTGGAACACCCGAGAATTCCCTGTGACAGAAGAGGAGAGTACGGGGAGCTGCAGGTGTTCCCAGCAGCATCTCCCTGCAGCAGCACAGGCAGCTGTGTCACAGAGACCTCGATGGCTCTAAGGCTCTGAGATCCCAGAGGAGCTGCACTGGTGCTTGCAGAAAATGAGAGGAAATATTCACGTTCCTACAAGATATCTGTAAAATCACGAGGCACTCAACCACACCAGCAGTCAGCGCTGTTTCTCAGATCCCTACTCATTCCTTCACATAATACAAAAGATAATAACTGCTTGTACCTAGGTACAACAGAGGTGCTCAGTCAGGGTGCTGTTGTCAGTCACCCTGGCTCCCACACGATGGGCTCTGTGCTGGCAGGAACAGAGACTGGCTCTGTTTCAAGAGGCTCTACAAGCCTAAAATACTGTCAGTATAAAAAAGCCCCCAAAAACTAAATCAGTGAGAAAGATTTCAGCGTGCACATTATGTAAAGAGTCATAGGAGTGTGACATGAGGGGGTTGCAGAAAGCTCAGCAGACCAGCACAGAGGTTTGTGAGCTGGTTGCTGATTCTTATTTGCAATTCAAGAGGTCTGTGATTGATCAGAGCATTGTTTCTCCTCCTCGAACTATAGTCCTTTCCACCCTCAGGGAAATACCAAAGAACAAGGAGTGAATAATGCACTTAAGGTATAAACCTGTGGCATTTGGTGGATATTTTAACTAGTGCTGGCATTTCATTACTGATATCAAATAAAGAATTATACAGCCTCATTCCATCTGATTTCCCTCACACTATTCCAATCAGCAGCAATTGCAGCCCAAGTCTCAGATTATATTTGCAAATTAGATTTTGAGGGGTGGGGGAGATAAATCTGTTAGTCTGTGGTTCGATCAAAAGTTTGAAAGCTAGTCTTATAATGAAAGGGTGAAATCTTGGCTGCAAAGTCAACATGAGCCTCATCCAAAATTTCTCACAGCCCTTTTAATAGCATAAATGTTTCAAGCTAGTACATCTGGGTCTCTGAAACAGTGGCAGCAGTATTTCAAATATTCTCAAAGCCAGATACTTGGATGGGCTTGAATTGGTGACAACAATTGTGAAGATCAGCTTCTCAAGCCAAATAGAAACATGCCAGGACCACGCAGGCAGGCTCAGTTGTCTCACAGGAAACACTGAGTGAAGCAGGATGCCAGGGCTTCAAAGAGGAAAAGCTGGAGGGCAGAGCAGCACACGTGCTGAGTGGCAGAAAATTAACAATTTTGATTCTGCAGCTACTCCAAAACACGTATCATCAAATACACAGAGGCAAAGAATAGAACAGTAGAATTCAGTGAAAAATTAGAAAATACTTGGTGTGCTTGGGGCAGCAAATAATCAATATTTGTTCCCCAAATTGTAACTGTTGAACCAAAACTTCCTTTAGGGCACGGAAGGTACCACAAGAGATGCATCAAGCAGCATTCAGCAAAGCAGCACATGCCAGTGCTTTCCTATCAACAGGATTCTCCACACAGAGCATTTAAGCCATGTCACAAAACAGCAAGACACCAGCTGCTTGCATTTATTTTTTTATTTTTTGGTAACATTTCTAAAACAGACTTTTCTTAAGACCAATCTGACCAAGTTGTATATGATACTTTCTCTCACTCTGACCATTTAAATCAATTTGATAAGCAAGCCAGATTGCACGCCAGTGCTTCCAACAATTAACTTGCAAGAAATCCTGTGATGAACCTTAGTCTCTTTTCACACTGACTTTATTATACTCACAAAACTTTACACTTGTTCATATACAATGTGAAAATAAAACCCTGCCAGGCTAGCAGACAAATCAGTGACCTAAATGTTCCAGAAAATGAAATGATGTATGCCTTGGCTGTCCTGCAGGGCTTGCAGAAGCAGGAAGAAGTATCACCAAATAACTTGAATTCAATAAGTCCCCAGAAGCACCAGTTCCCATAACCTTAGGAAATTCTGATGCAGTTGGTAGGAGAAAATACATCTCTCTGGCAGCTAACTACAAAAAGAGAAAGTGGGATGCTCAGGAAAAAGAAAACACTAAAAAGAGATTAATACACTAGAAGATACATAGGAAGAGAAGGAACAGAAGATTTCTTCTCTGTCACGCAGTGAGTTACAGATACATCCTGTGTTAACACCTCCTTTCCAATTTGATCACAACCACCTTTATTTTTTAAGTTTATTTTAAACACTGGCTTTGAACTGGTGAGTTGTGGGAATGAAATGAAAGCATGCATTACAAAACATCTCTTGATCAGCCATTTGGTCTGACCAGCTGAGCTTCTTTTAATGTTATGCAAAAAGAAGCTGAACAGGCCCTCCAGCACAGGATGCTCCTGGCCTTAACTGGAGCCTGATCAAATCATTGTCTTCTTATTAGAGGGTGCAGTCTTGCAGCCTTGCTGCTGAAATAGTGCTTTGATCATATCTCCTGGAAAATGGGAAAGAGCAACCATTTAATGTCACATTTCTGCTTTTACTCTACAGCTCTCATTACTTTATATGCATAAAAAATGCATGGCTACTTATAAATCTTTGATTACATTCCGGGCTAGACCTGTTACATTTTTCACCTCCCCTCCAGGATAAAATCTGGAAAATGCACACCTGCCATACAGGGCATGGGATACTCTGCAAATTTGAGCACAGGCATTCATTCAAGGGAGAGCAGCAGCTGTTCCCAGGAATGGTACCAAAACCAGGGAAGCGGAATTTGTCCTTTTTAGCAAATAATTACATTGTGAGAGGCAGCCTCAGTGCTGGGAGGCTGAGGTGCTCCTCTTATCATTGTCCCTCCTTTCATGTTCCTGCTGTGAGACAGACCATGACCCCAAAAAATCTTACCAGATGAGCTGGTAATAATTATTGTTTTACAGCTCCTTGCAAGAAAACCACCCTGGGAAAGGGACACACCTGACAGAACAGCCTAGATCCCTGAAAAAGTGAAACAGTAGCCTACAAACCTACCTAGCAACTGGAAGGACTCACTCATAAAACATTCCCAGTGGCTATTGAGTACATTTATTGACCCAAACTCCTACCATCAGCTGCTCCTGGCAAAGGTACCTTGCCCTGTTTGCAAGGATTCTCCACATCACTCACCCTCCAGCCCTACTCCTCCCGTCACCTGATGCCTCAATTCCCAGAGGCCCAGGCAGCCCTTGTTAAACTTGCTGCAGTGACGAGAACATCCTTGGAGAAACCATTTCTACTTAGGAAATGGCCCATGAAGCTGTGTAGGCATCTTAAAATGCTCTGAAAAACCGAAACAATGAGATCTTTACCAAGGGGAATGCTAAAAAGATGAAGAAAAATAAACACCAAAAATATAAGCAAAGATTTTGATTGTACACATCACACTGCCTAAAAGAGATCCCACTATAATTCTTGCTATGCACCTCTTGCCTTGAGACTTACCATAATGAACTACCTGCACAGTCTTTAAGCTTAAAGAGGATTTTTGAAGAACAGATGTTTCTCTGCTCATTCTTTTCTGTTTGTTTGGTTTTTTCCCCTCCCACAAAGGTATTCGACTGGATTTAGGAGTCTGAAATCACAAGACAAAAAACCACCATGAGTGAAGGAAGGGATGGGGAAGGCTCCTTTAATTACACAGGTGGTGGTAAAGGGAGATTTACACCTGGGCCAATTGCCCATTTAATCTGCAGCAGCTCCTGGTAGAAATGCCCCACTTTGTTCTTAATCCTTCTGTAGCACCAGCCCAGCTTTGTGCTATCTCTCCTCTCCTTGCTGACCACCTCCCCCCCTAACACGTGCACGCTGCTGCATTTTGCATTTTAAAACAAACTCCTAGTGCTCAGGTATGGTGGAGATTACAGCCAGCAGGCTCTCCTGCTTTCCAGCCTCCTTATATTTCCCAGCCAGTAACTGCCTGTTCTGTGTATCAGGAGATTAGGAAGAAAATGTGTTATTTCCACAAAGGCTGACACAGCCTTTTTCTCCATTTATACCTACTGAATTTTTTCCCCCCTGATGCATTATGTGAGCTCCTCTCTGAGTTTCATTTTTTGACAGCAGTATTTTAACATCCTTTAGAAAACGTGTGTGTGCTTTTTAGCATACTATGTGGTGAGGATAGGCCAGGTGTGGATCATTTTACATTGCAGGGAAATGAGTCCTCTTTTCTCCATAATTATCAAATCTGCTTCTGCAGAGAGCCTTTCTCTACTGCTAGGCTACAGCCCTCAGTTACCTTATGCCACTTGGTAAATATTCAAAGGTCACTACACCAGGATTTCCTCTGGAAGGCAGGGTAAGCGCTAGGGTGGGGAAAACAGTCTGTCTGAAGCTTGGCTCCCTAACGAAAGAGGGGAATTCCTCAATGTTTAGAGCTGAATACTGAGAAAAGAAAATGCTTTGCTTTTCATCCCAACATTACCTGAGGAATATCAGTTATCAAAGAGGGAGAATACACAATTTTAAGAGGAATGATAATATGTTTAAAAGTGCCATATACTTTTTTTTTGGACTTGGTGAAACACAGCAGATGTTAAAACTATCTGAAAGGTAAAGGATGCTCTGCAATGTTACAAGGCAGGCACAGTGCCTGTGTCAAATTCAACTTAGATGATGTTTCTTTTTCATGAAGGCACTGAAGCTTTCACTAAAAGCCTCTTTTACATGTTTTCCTTTCATTTTCTCACCAATTAGCTTTTTCAGTAGAGTTAAACTGGAGGTTAATCCATTTAACTTCAGTGTTGTCTACATGAGAGTACTTGAGATAAATCAGTTCTAACTAATGAAGGGTTTAAATTCAGGGCAGAGGAGTCAAACTGCATGAGTCCATCTTATGGATTCTTGTTCAAGGCAGCCTGACCACAATCAAGCAGATTTTGTTTCCACAGTGGACAATGTACAAGAGCATGTAGTGACAGGACAAGGGGGGGAGGGCTTAAAACTGGCAGAGAGTAAGTTTAGATTAGATATTAGAAAAGAATTCTTTACTCTGAGGGTGGTGAGGCCCTGGCACAGGGTGCCCAGAGAAGCTGTGGCTGCCCCATCCCCGGATCAGGTTCAATGGAGCTCTGAGCAGCCTGATCTAGTGGAAAGTGTCACTGCCCATGGCAGGGGGATTGAAATTCAATGATCTTCCAGCCCCAACCTTCTATGATCCTGTGTAGGCTGTGTGTGCAGGATGCATTCAATTTGTCTCAAACCCTCACAAAAAACCTGCAACCCCATGTTTACTCAGGACAGTGATGCCTAATGATTTTTGTCTTTTTTTTTTTTTTCTTTTATATATTCTCTGTGTCCTTTACACATACTTTTGGAGCTCTGTAGCCTATTATTTGCATTCGTAGCTAGTTTTCCTCAGTACTTTTCCTTGCCCTGATAGGCAGAAAGATAAAACATATTCCAAAGCCCATATCCTATCTTGGTTCTTCTTAGGAACCAAGCCTGAAAAACAACTCTTTGAGACACATTTTCTTCAACAAGTTCAGTTTCCATCTGAGGGGGGAGGATTTAGAGAGGGGGATATTACCTCACCTCTTATGTCTCTAATTGGGGATTTTTTTCAAATATGCTAATTTTCTAAACTTCTAAAAACTGTATTAAACCCCAGATCCTCCTTGAAAAGAACACTGGCCATTAGGATATTTTTAGTTGGAAAGCACTGCCTCCTCCTTCTCCTTCGGCAGATAATAATACAGCTACATGGAATAATTTAGTGTTGTAATGGGAAATAATAAAAATGCCAACAACTGTTCATGCACTACCCCCTGAGAGGAACCTCTGTGCTTTTAAAAATCAACAATCCAAAAATGAAATGGGAGGTTAATGTGATCTCCCTGGTGCAGCTGAGTCTACTGCACGTGGCAGTGCTTTGTGTCAGGTTTTTGTGCTGGCACAAGCACATGGGATCAGACACAGAGGAGGAGCTCTGAACTTTTCTGCAGACAGATGAATGAATTCAAGCTGAAGTAGCAGCACAGATCTTGCACTAGCCAGTCCAAAAATAGGAAAGGAATCCCTTTTTTACATTTAGCACCATGTGGATTGGTTTCTATGTTCATTGATGAGCTCCTTGGCCAGCTCAAGTTTTACAAGAGCTGTAGCTCTTTATTTCTTCAGTCTAAAGAGCGCAGGAGTTTTGAATATTAGCACGATATTATCTCCCTTTTTGCTTTCACTGCATTCAGAATGGCTGGCTCCACTAAGTAACACATAAATCTTAACTGTCTGTTATGGGAAGATTATTTTGAAAAAAGGGTTTCTTGCCAGACTATTATCCATTTTGTACCACTTTTTCTTTCCTTGTTCTGTCTTTTTTATTCTTCTATGAAGAAGAAAGATTTTTCCTCTCCTTTTTTTTTTTGTTCTTTTTGTCCTGATCTAATTCTTGTGGCTGATATATAAGAGCACCGACACAATGTAGTTTTTCATTTTGGCAGCTTTTTTAAAAACAAATTCCAAGGCATGATCCGACCAGTGACAAATGACCCAGCACTTCCACTTGGAATACTAACGCTGAATTACCCGGCTTCCCAGGGTCTGATGGAGATGCAGTGAGAAGTAAAAAAATTACTGCACAGGAGCAGTGGTGACTGATGTAGGGCCTGCATGCTGAGCTTTTGACCTGCACTGTTTCTACAGTAACTGTGCAACGCCTTGTGCTTTCTATTCTCAGGCTCGCCTTGGAAGCCAATTAAATTAAAAGGCTATTCATTTCATTCCGTTTGTCTCCAGGACGCTCGCACAGACATGCAAACGATCCCTGTTCAGAGTTCCCCCCCCTGCATCAGAGAAACTGATATTGTACTGCTAATTTGTGATAACACTATAAACCAATATGCAATGTGACCTGATTTAAAAGATGAGCATAAGATGTACACTGAACTTACAAAACACTGATTAGGGGGATCACGGAATTAAATCTTCTGAAGGGCACATCTTTCAAACCCTCAAGGCAGCTCTTTTTCTTGGTTTAATCAGATAGTTAATCATTGCAACTCAGGCTTTCCAAGAGCCAGATTCATCAATACTAGGAAGCATGGATTTGTAATATTGAACATTTACAGTCTCAGGAAAGCTTGGTGAAAAGCAAAGCTGTGAAGGTGGTTGGTAAGCACTTTGCTGCTTTAAAAAAAGCAATGAAGGAAATGAGACTGAAACTAAAGAATCGTTTGAGGACTGATCCACCAATTTGAACAACAGAGAAACATAATCCCAAACACAATCCCAAACACACTGTTCTTTTAAGGACAAGTCTTATCTCTAGCTCAGTGAGAAATTAAAATTTTTGTTAAACCACAGAAAAAAAAATTGACACAAAACATTATTATCCTCTTGTTTTATTCTAAATTAAGCTTGTGGTATAGTTCCCCAGGCCACTTTGAGCAAGGGTAATTTCAGATTTGGAGGAATGACCTTCACACCAAAGGGAAGAGAGAGGACTTCAACACCATCCTGCAGGATACAAAATTACATCTCGCAACCTGCCATTTGTAGATCATTTTTGCAGGCTAGCAACCACAAATTGGAACGTGCCTATCATCAGTGGCAGATCAAATGTTAGGGCTTTTCTAATGGTCATGGTACTGAAGGTTTGTTGACAGAGAAGATGTGGGTTTGTAACAGAGGCAGCAGCCTCCACTGCACTTTATCTGGACATGGCTGGCAGGATGTAATAAGCTAAACGAGGCTGAAATGACAAAAATGTCTCCAGGCTTATGAAAACCTGGAACACTGTTTCTGGGAAAACCTGGCAGTTTAGACAAAATTGTCGAACACTTAAATACCTTTGTCAGAGAGATGAAAACATTCTGGCCCAGAATCCCTCACCTGCAGTTTGAAAACCCACAGACCTTCCACCAGGGGTGAGCTGGAAGACATTTCTCCGGGTTGAGAAAATGAACTAGCTTCCCCCTGCTATGATTAAATTAGTTTTGTTTTCTCCCCTCTCTGACTCTCACTAAAACTTCAATCAGTTACTGAAATATTAGGAGACTGAAAAATTTGAAGTGAAAATCTGATAAGGGAGCACAGGCTTCTTAATATGGCTTGGAAAAAGAAAGCAAACATGAAAATTTCAAGAAGGTCACTTCAGCCTGTCCAGTCATCCTCTCTTGCATTGACTGGAAGGAACTCAATAGGATGAAGGGTGAGTGATTGAGAGATGACTGAATGAGAAGCCCTTTTCAGCCTGAGGATTTTATGCCACAAAGCATCAAACAGGTCAGCAGTTTAGCTGGCTTCCAAAAAACCCTGTAAATAAATGTAGTGCACTGCAAAGCAAAGCACCTGGAGGGGTTTGTGCACATTTGTATTCAACAGCACAGGGAGAACAGCAGAAGGCAAAGTCTGCACAGTAAGGACCAGGAACTCCGGGCTGGCAGAGTTTTCTATAAATTATCCTTGCTGAGAAGTTCCTTGATCAATCTCCTCATCTGGCTGGAATGGGCCCTGCAAAAAGAGAAGATGCGACATTATAAAATCCATTGGTCTATGGGATATGGAGCTTCAGGTCTTTCTGTGTCCTTTGCTGCCTAGTTTCCTTGCTTGGAGATAGTTTTCCTTATTATTGCAATCCTCCAGCTGAACATTAACCTTGACTTGGATGCAACAGTGATGGGGCAAAACTTCTACCTGCCTCAGTTTTGCAGCTTAGATTATGAGGTCTCCAACAAGAAATCTCTGTCTTTGAAAATTTGTTTGGTTCTCTAAGTGAAACAATCAGTTTCTAACAAAAATTCCCACAGCTTCTTGAAGTTTTACTTTTTTCTATGACAATTTCCAAACTAAGGCTTTTCCTGAATGGGATTCTGTTTGAAAAGACGGGACAGAAGATGTCCAACACTGATTTTTCCAATTAATTTTTCCTAAATGAAAAGCCCAATTTTTCTTTTTAAAAAGAAAGGTAATTTTGATGATTAGAAAAACCTGGAGGGAGAAACTATAGATGGAACTCAAAGCTGCAATGTAATTATGCACAAAGACTCAGCTAGTTTTGAAGGAGAACTTGATTTTACAGAGAAACAATTTAATTACAATAACTAAATATAAAAAGAAGTATAATGGAAGGGAAAGAAAACTTGTTTCGTATAAGGGCTTATCAATGCATTTGGGACAAGACATGATGAGTTCAGACTACCTTGGGCTTTTTTTGTATGAGGTGTTCTTCACAATCACTTCAGGCATGGTGCCCTCTCCAGAGCTATGAGAAGCCCTGAGAGCTGGAGGTTTCTTCTTGTGAAAGTAACCGAGAAAATACACTTTTAAATGTGGAAAATTATCTGACCATCCTGATGACTATGAATGGTTAGCAGATATTATATCATACTCTGTTATGTTATTCTGCTTTTATGTTTTTGTTAGGACAGAAAATTGAGTGCTTTATTTGCATGATAGTGCTGAAAAAAAATGCAAAAAACACCCCTAAAAACAGCTTTGATTTTCTGTGTACACTTGATCATTTTTTAAACTTAGCTCTTTCCAGAAATAAAAAAGCCTTATCAAGGAAGAAAAAACTTGGTGAAGAATAAATCAATGGGAGTTTTTAATGACACACTTCTGTTATTCAGTGAAACATGGCACCTCATTTTGGGCACACGTGCATCACGCACAAGGTGCTGCTTACAGGGAACACCTGTTTCTCACTAAGAGTAAATTTAGGCAAACTGTGCTATTCAAAGGGACATAGAAGTAGGACATTTCTAAAAATAAGCCTTTATTAAGGAAAATGAAAAAAAACCCCAACATAGTCACATCATCAATAAAGGATTACTAAAGAAAAAATTCCCCTGAGACTTAAAACCTAAGCTTATAAATAGACCCCTGTCAGTTAAAGTTTTTATTTTCCAAGGAAAGCTACTGAGGTAAAAGGAGCATCACTATAGAAGAGATAATTTTATTAGTCCATTTTTCTAATTAGAGGTTTAAGCGATGAGGACCAGCCACATTCTGGCTTGGAAGGGCAAATGTGAAGCTCATAAGTAATTAGATTTGAGAAATTAGGCCAAAAGAAGTTCCAAAATTAGAGATTGTTTTGATCAAAACTTTAAAGTATCTCTCAAGTAAACCAAAGTTAATTAAATAAAATTTTTCATGACTGATTAGAGTGTACATTTGACCATCAGTTGCATCTCACATTCTGCTACCCACCAGCTGGAAAGCTGAAGAGACTTTTTATAACTTCATTAGAGCTACCTTGTGGAACAATTTAATCATATAAAACCTTATAATGCAGATGCACAAGTACAGCAATACCAGCTGCTGGCTTCTAGTGCTGTCGTGCTGCTCTCTCCCTCTCCCCATGCCACACACACTCACCCACACCCTGGGGTCTGCCTTTGAAGGAGGCTTAGCTGCAAGAGCAAGTGGATTTTTCCTGCCTAGCACCCAAAATGCAGAGTTCCTGAAGAAACAGGTGAGACACAGGGCCTCCCAGGCCCAGATCTTATGGAGGGACCCTCATGAGGAAAGTGCTTATCTGATAATGTAAAGAATATTTTTTGGGGGGGGAGTGAGGAGTAGGTAAGTTAATACTGAGAGGACAATCCAAATGCTTGAAATATTTCTTTTGATTCTCTTTTCTAAAAACCTTAAAGCTCTGACACAGCACTTCCTTTTCCAGGCAAAGAGAGGAAAAAGTCTTGGCTAAACCAAGCATTTTGATTTTCAGGATGAAACAGCTTAGTGTCATCTTCGTGATTGGCTCCAAAGCAAAGCAATGGAAGAAGAATGAGAAGCACTGCAGACAAGTGAGGTGCCACAGCTCATCAACATGCAGCCCTTCATGCCATGCAGCACACTTGCAAGTCCATCACATTTGAATGGTACCATTTATCTTTATAATCTTTTTTTGGTTTTGCTAGACTGTATTTCATTTCTGTTATTGTCTGACCTCCAACTCCTCTGCTGGAGGATATACAGAGAATATGCAGCAAGACCAGAGGCAGACAGAAGAATCAATTTAAATCTCAGTCTTTGTGACTAATCACTGAGCAGCATCTCTTCAGAACTAACAATCTCAGAAAAGTTCCCATATGTTCGAGGCTGACTCTGTGCACGTTTGCTAATCAGCTTCAAATTATCATCAGGATATTAGAACACAACTTTGCAAAGCAAGTGGCTGAGAAGATCAGCAATTACTCACCAGTGTGAAGAAAACAGAGCTTTTGAGGGGAGATCCCATCAGCTTCTGGCTGATCAGTCCCACAGCCTGGGAAGGGGCAGAGCTCTTACAGAGGGACCTCACTGATGGGATCTCTCTCTCATGACTGAGAATAGGAGCAGCCAGGCTGTGTGTTACTCCTCTTTCCCTCCAAAAATAACCCTAAAATAATTGCCTGCAATGCAGAATGGATGTTGTCCAGATAAAGTCCCCTTGCCATGACTCGTGGAAGGAATATATTTTTGTCCTGTGAGTAGCCTCACAGAGCAGCAGGGTGCTGAGTGATTCAGCTTTTCTGCACAGCAACAGCAGGACAATGAGCTCCAGTCCTGCTGGGCTGGCTCCAATCTGCCTTCTCCCCTTGTGGGCCCAGGGAATTCTCTGCCACAGGGCTCCCCTAGCAATCCCAGAAGTGCAGCCCCTGGTGCCATGGGTACAGATGCAGTGCAGGCACTCCGGGCTCTCTGGGCTCAGCAGCCACTCCCTTGAGTTCGTTCCTAACAGAGCTGATGCTGATGCTTTGAACCTCTCATTTCCTCCTGCTCTCAACTTGGTCCCCTGGTTTTGTGTGCATCATGGAGGCCTCTGCACAGGGAAAGCAGGTGAAGAAGTAGCTAACAAGACACTCATTAAGTGCAGGTTTTGATAGAGATGACAAGCCAAATCACTCCCAAACTTCTGCTTCTCAGCATCCAGCTTTAAGGATCACTTGATTTACAGCCACAAAAATTACCAGCAGTGATATTGCTGGGGAACTAGAGCCTCCAGTCATATTTAGTTTCCATTTCAGCTCCTCTGCATTGAATATTCCCCTTGGAAATTCAGAGAGCAACTACACTGTCTGTTACATGTGTTATATAAAGACAATCAGAATGAGGTATTTGGGCATTGACCTGCTTGATTTTATTTTCAGCATTTTCTCCTTCCCACCCCCCTCACATACATTTTTGAAGCATGAAATAAATTCACCCCTCCTGACTCAGTTCTATTCTTTTTCAATGACAGAACACTTGAGGTTGGTAAGTGAAGTGTGCTAGGCTGGGTCATGTTTTCAAATGAAGAAAAAAACGCCCTGCAACCCTGAAGCAGAATGATATAATTTTGGTTTCATAGCTGACAATCATTTTTCATCATTGTTTCAAGCATGAAGGATTTAGCAATGGCTGCATAAAACTTCAGTGGCACAAACCTTTGATGTTCTGTCAAGCAGCTTTGCTTCTCTCCCTGTCATTCAGACTGCAGTCACAAATTACTCCCTGGCAATCCTAGGTGAGGATTATGAAGATTATTAGAAAAAGATGAGGTTTAAAGGGTTACTAGAAGTACCTTTGGGTTTCAGCTACACGCGAACACGCAATTGTGTCCTTCGCAAAAAGCCTGATTTTCTTATTTTAATGTGCTGCTGTTTTTTCTCTCTCTCTCTGAACTAATCTCTCTGCTTGGGCATTTTCACCTCAGGTTCCAAGTAATCAAACCATCAGGAGCATCGCCCTCTAAGAGAAAGCACTGAAACAAACAGGAAAACCACATTAGCAATCTGCTTGTGAGCTGCAAACACATGCACAGAAGCTGAGCACAGCACATGTCTCTCTGAAAGGACAGTTGTGCTGCTTGGAGTGTGACTCTGCAGGATAAAACTATGTGGCAATACAGTACTACAATATAGAGTTCTATTTTATTTGAAACTACTGCCTTCACAAATGTTGTAGCCATCTCTTTCCCTAGTTCGGGATTCAGAACAATTTTTTGCCCTGGCTTGAGTTCCATTGGGCTGTCCTGAGTTTTCTTGTGGTCACCAATTTGAATTAAATTTAAATTAAACAGATCAAAATGCAACAGTTCTGTCACCACAAGAGCTGGTGCTTTAAAATCCACATCTTACCCATTAAAGTCTTTCACCCAAACAACCTGGACATTTAGTTGTTTTTTTTTTTTGTTTTTTTGACTTGCAGTTTTACTTCATCAACAGCATCTACAGTTTACTGTATTCTATATTTTGCTGTGACACTGGATTCTGCAGACCCTTGGAGCATTCCCCTAACTACTGCTGCAGTTTTGGGGATGCAGCTCTCAGATCTTTGCTTCATGACTGCAAGAGATTTTTATCATCCAAATGGGCTTTAGCTGTAAGATGGGGATAACAAAACTTCTCCAAGTAATTGATCTACCCAAGGTTATACAAGGAGTCGAGGTTAAAGGATATCAGCATCTTCCTCAGAGCCTTGGAAATTAATCCTACAGATCATTACTGAGGCATTTGAATTTTAGAATGATGCTTAGGCTCTATTGCAAATATTTTACAGGAAGCTGCCCTATTTCAATAATCTCTAAGGCAATGTGGGTAGAGCACAGCAGTTTAATGAAGGGATGAGAGGGAAGTAAGAGAAACTAGTAATAAGTCAAAGAAATAGGTTTAGTTGTCTGTGATTTGCAGATGAGTGTCTCCTAAGTATAATCATGCACAGATAGATAGGCTTTGAGATCCTCAAAACTGGGTAATTCACTCCAAATGCCTCAGATTTCATGGCTTACAAGATTTAAAGTGACCTCTTCAAAGACTAGGCAGTGATGAATGTTCAAATCAAACAAACTTTCCTTTACACCTTAAGAATTCAATGAGACTATACAAGCACCATTTAAGTGATTAGTACTCTCACTTATTTATCTCATTTCTAAATTTTAGTATTTAATTATCAAATAGCTCAATGAACTCCTCAGGATACAGCTACAACTCAAAAATTATTCACTGAAAAGAGCTGTTGAATAACATTTGACACGCACAGGAATCCATTTGTAGATAATCCTCTATCAGCAAAATTCATTGACTAAATGATATGTGGTTAATTATTCACCCATGTCTCACCACACAGCTTCCCCCCCTCCCTTCCGACAAATTCCTAAAATGTTCAAAATGCTGATCACAGCCCAACAGTTTATGCAGCCTCTTGCCTCTGTCTCCCTTCCAGTTCCTTCCCTCCAGTCCTTTAGTAAGCAAACCCTTCTGGTTCAGCAATTTGGCAAACCAGGGAAATTTTGACTTGCAATTATATAACTGCTGCAAGGCACTCCAGTCAGCAGGAATGCCATCCAGAGGATTCACAGCTGTAAAAATGCAGAAACAGCCGGCCTTCCCTACCACAGGACTTCGATTGGAAATGCAGACCTCAGTTCTGAATGCTTTGATTTATTGGAGGGAGAAGCAATGTGAAAACACTGTCGGGCTTCTGCAGCCACTGAGAGATGAGACTGATCCATTCCTGTACATGCCGCTCAGGAAAAGTACAGGAGTCTGGAACATATATATTATTCTATAAATTAGAAGTTCCTGGAGGTGTGGGGTGGAAACTTAGCTGGCAATTACCTCTAAATCCTGAGAAACCTTAAACAAATTCTGGCTGCTTCATGAATTACACCTTGCCTTTCTCTGTTCCTTTATTTGTAATTCTACAGAACCACACTCCCCCTGCTCCTGGCTTGCAGCCACTTGGGCCAGCAGGATCTGCCTGCTTTGTTGTGCTCCATTTCCCACATCTCTTCTTTACAAACCCGTTATTAAGATCTTAGACCTGATGTATTTTTAATTCTGCTGTGAAATCCTTACTGAGGGAAGATGCTGCTTTGGCTGACAAGGCCTTCCACCCATCTGTGGCCCCGGACCGTGCTCTTTCCTTCCCTCCTCTTCCCATAATCCCACTTTTTAAGGGATCTCTTTTAGGCTACAGAAATAAACTCCCCGTCTGCACAGTGCCTGGTTTATACTATTTATAAAACAGTTCTCAAACTATTAAAGGGTAAAACTGCAGCTACAAAATTCTTGCTGCACAGATGTCTAAACCTGAATCCGCCTTCCCTTGCTTGTGACAATTTGCATTAAATTCCATGGTCCAAGGCTTTGCTGACCATTTTCAGTCCTGAACCAGACCCACAACTTCACATCTGATTTCTGGAGTATAGGATTTTGTATGATATTATGTATCCTATCCTAATTCTGTTTGCAGGTGATCCTCCTCTGCGTTGACTGATCATAATTAGCCTGAAAATGCCTTCCTTTTGCTCCTGTCCTGCACATGAGCATGGAATCTCTGAAATTCCCTGGAAAATTATCACCATTCATGCCTTTGGCTCCTCAGACAGAAATTTCCAGCAGTGTACATCAGACTAGACCTTCTCACTGCAGAGTTGTCCTTTCAAGGCATTTTGTAGGGCTTTTTCCCAGGGCATTTGCTGGCTTGATGTGGGAAAGGATGACAGGAGAGCCTGCAGTTTTGGGAGGGGCTATGGGCTGCAGCCCTTAACTAGTCATTTTGCAGCTCACCCTCTGTAAGGCAGTTCTGTTCCACGTGGTAAACAGGCTTATTTATTCTTCTCACATCTCATTACTAATGCTTTCGATGCACCCTAAGTAGACAAGCAACCAGCTTCTGTCCTTGGATACCAGCCCAGTTCTCCTTGACTTCACCAGCACACACAGACTATCTGAGGGAAGAATTCAGCTCAGTGCAGCATTTACACTGCCTGCTGCTTATTAAAACAGCCACCGGCTCCTGTTTCATAAGCAAAGATATAAATTCCAGGCCATTACATAAAATGAATTTACAGAGCATTTACTTAGCTACAGCTACAACTTACAGGCCTCTGCTCACATTTTGGAGGAGGAACAGACAGCCCTACTCCCCTCTCCTGCAGAGGTGCTGGTAAAAACCAGGACAAACTTGGCACATCTCACTCACTGCCCGGGCCCCAGTGGGAAATCGAGGTGGATTCTGTGGGCAGCAGGGCAGGGAGGGGATTCTGCCCCTCTGCCCTCTCTCTGGTGAGACTACACTTGCAGTGCTGTGTCCAGATTTGGGCGTCCCTGCACAGGAAGGACATGGAGCTGTTGGAGTGAGGCCAGAGGAGATGATCAGAGGGATGGAGCAGTTCTTCCCAAGGAAAGACTGAGAGATTTGGGTTTCTTCTGCCTGGAAAAGAGAAGGCTCAGGGGTGACCTAATTGTGACCTTCCAGTACCTGAAGGGAGCCTGCAAGAAAGACAGAGAGGAACTTTTAAAAAGGGCCTGGAGGGACAGGACAAGGGGGAATGGCTTCAAATTGACAGAGATTATGTTTAGTTTAGACTCAATTTTAGGAGGAAATTCTTCCCTGTTAGGGAGGTGAGGCACTGGCACAGCTTGCCCAGAGAAGTTATGGATTCCTCATCCCTGGAAGTGTTCAAGGACAAGTTGGATTGGGCTCTGAGCAATCTGGGGTAGGGGAAGGTGTTCCTGCCCATCTTTGGGGGATTGAAACTGGATGATCTTTGAGGTCCCTTCCAACCCAAAGCATTCTGTGGTTCTGTGATGCTGGGCCATATCAGGAAAACTAATCTGAGATCTTGCAGCTTATCCAACTAACATGAAAATGTGAGATGGTGCCTTCTTAGAAGTAAGACTGTGCTATGGAGCAGAGCAATTTGCAGGCCTCTCTCAGGGTTCCTGTGCCTCATTTCTTCATCTGTAAAACAGGGCTAATACTTCCCTTGCACACAGGTGATAGGGAGATGAAAGATGTTCAAAGATTAAGTGTAGTCCATAAAAACATGACAAGCTTGATTCAGTAGGAGCTGACAGCCACTGTAAATTTCAAAGGCAATTCCATTCACAGATTTTAGTGCTGTTTCAGAACGTTAACGTCTACTCTGCTACTGCAGTTTGCTTTGCAAACCCACAGCTGTCAAATAGAAGTCATTAAGGGAAGCATGGAGAAGCCAGAGTTTTTGTAAGGAGCAATGAGGAGCAAATTAATTCATGTTGGCTATGAATTTTGCATCAGTAGATTTCAGTGCCAATCCAGTTGTAGTAAACAGTTTATATTCTCCCTCTGGCTATTGTTTTGAGCTGTCTTCAGATGCATACTGACCTCCCTAAATTGCTTTATAGGCTGTTAACAGCACAGAGATTTTCTTTGAGTCTGATAACCCAAGGCTGGAACCTTCATGCTAAAAGCTGACACGGGAGCTCATGTGTACACAGCTCACTGGAGCTGTGCTGATGGATAGCTGAGGGTCTGATTTGTAATTAAGGAGCAAAAAAATTGACTTCTGAAAAACAATTGTGGGATGAAGGTGTAGTCTGCTATGAACTCGATGACTCTAGAGTTTCAGACAACAGATTTAATTTTTTTCTGTGCAGGGAAGCAGCCTGTCAGAGGTGTGTGGTTCCACCACCTAACCAGTCACAACCCATTGCCCACACTCTTGTATCAATAAACAGAGCACAATATTCCAGGCTGAATTTAAAAGAAATTAATTCTAGCTAATTTACCTAATCCAGTCACAGCACAGCTCCAGAGATGATTTCATGAGCACAATCAAAGGAGCAGGAGTGTGTGAACATCCCTAAAACTGAGGATTGTCTGGGGAAACAAATCTTCTTCTGGTGGCTTTCCGAGAAACAAGCCCTCACAGAAATCACCATCACCTGGTACCACCAAAAAACAAATTATGAGAGCTCTTAGCATAGAAATAAATTTAAAAGAAAAAAGAAAAAAGGAATAATAGAGGCCCTCCTGACGCTCACTGTACATGGCTCCATATCCATTGTTAATAGTCCATAAAAAATTTCTTCCAGAAATTCTCTGTGCCACTTCCACTGCCCCTCATTCTGCTGGTTGGTAGCACACTGCAGACCTCTCCCTGCCAGAGCTGTAAACAATGCACACAACTGTCTCCAACTTGGATTTGACACTTTTCCTCTAGATTAAATGGGCTACTTGCAGAGACAGACAACTCAGTAACTTCAAAGCTCCCTGTCTCAGCTAACAAGAAACAAATTGCTTCCCCAGTGACTCCTCCCAAGGGACTAGTGCAGGATAAACCTGTGATATTTGCATTAATTCATCTTTAAACATAAAGCAGAATAGATTCTGTTTCTTAAATAAATTTTCACATTATTTAATGGACTTGTTTTAAAAGCCAATAGCATGTTTGCTTTGGGAATATTTTGCATTTATATTTACTTTTTGGCTCATTATATGGGAAGATCTGTGGGAACTAAAGCAGTTGAAGATTATAAGGATTCTAGAAAAGATTCCTATCTGAGGCCCCTTTGATTGTGATTTTCAGCAATGTTACTTTTCCCAGTGTAGTGACTTTTAAGGATATAGAGAATCTGTTGGTGACAGAGCAGGGCTTTGCTGCACCTGTCCTGATTCCTGCTGCCTATGGAGCAGGTTTGATCAGCAGGTACCAAAGCACTGCTCAGAGGTGGGATTTCATCCTCCCCTTTTTGCAGTGGGGGAAATACGGATATGGAAGAGCGAAGGGAACAGCAGAAGAAGGGTGTTTTTTTCCTTGTTTGCTCACTATGAGCACCACAGACTACAAGGTGCTCACTCATTTTGTCCTCTCCAGTTATGTCAAAGTGCTTTGAGACCTTTATGTGGGCATTCCTGTGATATGAAGTCTTGTTTTAGGATTCATTATCCAGCTACCTATGCTTCCCTCTGCTGCCAGGGGAGCTCTGCAGCACAGCAGACATAGGAGGGATCACAAATCACTCCAGTGCACTGTCAGCATCTGGGTTTTACCTGACAGTAAAAGAGAACTTCAGTAAAATGCTGTCAGTGGAAGGACCGGAGGCACGACTCAATTCTGGCTGGAAAAGCGGATGTGCGCGCGAATCCGTGAGGCCATGTAAGCTCAGATATCCATCAAAGTGAAGAAAAACCTTCCTGGAGCTCAGCTCCTCTTGAGCCCAAAGAGCTGCCAGGCACTCACAGCGTTGCTGTCCTGAGAAAGCAGAGCTGCTGTGCTGTTTTCATTGCTGACCCAGCCCACAGCAGCAACGTGCGGTGTCACAGGGCGTCAGCGGGGACACCCCGCTGCCTGAGCAGCTGCATCACTCCCAGCCTTTGTTTCAGCCTCTGATTAGCTGCAAGAAATTAGCTGTCACACAGAAATCACACTGATTCACAATCCACAGTTTGGGAATGGTATTTGTGCAAAGATTCTCTTAAGGCAGACATGAGGTTCTGTAATTATTAATAAAGTTCACAATTGAATATTATGAAGCGGTGGGGGAAATCGATTCTTTGGTCACTAGGTAGATACTTTTGAGTTCTTTACTGGCTTTAAGATTTACTGTTTAGCCCCTCCAATTCCTGTCATGTGCAAAATGTTTCCTATATTAAAAGGAGAAGAGTGATTTGTGGGCAGTAAATGCGAAACAGGACATCAATTTAACGGGGCCATTTGGGGTTAGCACAAAATGACAGAACAGCAGGAAGCAGTTAAAAGCTTCCTTCCCATCAATCAAAGCCCTGCAATTTTGAGTCTTTTCCTCCAATCAAGTAGTGTATTGATGAGAAACCAGTTCTGGTAATGACCTTTGAAAGACCTCATTCTGACCTTCTGGTGTAAGTCATTTCTCTAACTATGGTGTCCTAAAAGGAGCTCAGCAAATGCATGTCATCTGCACAATCACCCGAGATGCATGACAACTGGCAGAAACCAAGGGTAAGAGATTTCTTTTCCCTTAACTTGGCTGATTATTTTCCTTTGAAGGCTCCTGATCTCAGCCTGAGTTGCTGGTATTGCTTTTTCTGCGTGCTGCTTCCTCCTGTCTGTCCCAGCTCATCGAAATTATGGATAGACCATCCTTACTAATTCATCAGTCCTCCGTCCTGTGCTGCATGAGTTCCGTCCTGTGCTGCATATTTTTAAATCTCATTCTGTAAGGCTGCTCCTAGATCAAGTCACACTCACATTTCATTCCAAGCTTTATTTCAATTAATATAACTTTTTTGGCAGTGCTGAAAAGAAACTCTCATTTTTTCTTTCAAAGACAGACATGGAGCGTGGAAGTCCAGATTTCCTAGATTTGAAATAGTAGGTGTTTCTCCCAGTCCTGCTAACGTCAGGATATGTATTTAATTACACAAAAATACACCTTCAACCAGTGACAACAAACCTGCCAGCATAGACCATGGAAAATCAGAACAACACAGCTACTGGAAAATCAGAACAACACAGTAGCTTCCAGCTGATTTTCCTGACCATTCCCCAACCTGCTTTTAGAGCTCCAGTTTTCAGTTGTAAGTCTCTGCCTTTTCCCAGGGCCCCAGAGCCAGTGATACCCATGATCACCATGACTGCTCTGCTGGGGAGTTCTGCCTGTAAAATGGGATGAGAAATGACTGCCATGAGCTGGTAGGAACCCCAACTTCTAAATATCTCATGTTGCACTTCAGTGATTTTTAAATCTCCTAATACCCGCTGAGAACTGCCATGAAATGCTGACCTGGTATGAACTCCCTCTGTCAGCTCACATTTGTCCAAACCCTCGGCAGGCATGATGCCAGATCTGGGATCATCCATCCCCCTGCAGCAGGCAGAGGGGTGACACAGAGATCTCACAGCAGAGGCCATCCTGTGTGCTCCAGCTAATTCACCACAAAGGCAGCACGGTGAGCCCAGCTCACACCAGGTCAGCACAGGGGTTTGATAAGGGAACACTCACTGCCATCCTGGAAACACAGTGGGGTGCAGGGGAAGCTCCCTCTCCCTGCTGTGTCTCCTGCCCTTTGCCATCTCATTATGAGCCAGCAAAGATCCTGTGTAGAGGGGTGAAGGACAGTCCAATAGGACAGTTACAGACTACACTTAGAAATTATTTTCCTAAACAGGGTCAACCAACCTGCTCATCCCCAGGCACTGAGGAGGAAAAACATCCTGTGTAGCATATATTGTAAAGAAACTACCAAATGAAGCATGGAGGACAAAGGCAAAAACATGCATGGGCTGTATTCTAAGGCAGCAAAACAACTTCTTCCTTTGTAGGGTCTAGGGAAGTCTTGAGCATAATCAACTTTTGAAAATCACTTAAATAGTTGTCATGACTCTATTCTTACCTTCTGTCTGTTGATTTGGCTCCCATGATGCCTGAATAGCTCTCCTGGAGCCAGTTTACTGTCTATTGTCTGTGCCTGATGAGAGCTGTTATTCCTGATTAGATACTTTCCCCCTGTATTCCAGATCTCTGCCCTTCATTTCTCTCCCTCAGCACTAGTGGTGCCTGATGTGAGACCACTCCTAGCACGCCCTAGGAACAAAAGCGAGAACATGTCACACCTTAGCCTAAGGCTGCAGCCAAGGGACAATAACCTCACATCTGGAAGTGCCTTTATGTTGTGCTGCTCCCATGCTCTGGAAGTTCCGTGGGATTTAGTATTTCTAAGCTAAATACATTTCCATCGTTTTTTACTCATAAAACGTCCCCCTACAAAAACAAGGCAGACATGCCAGGCTCCAGGCTCTCTGTGAATTTATTTCATAGCATCACAACTTCCTACAAACAGGGCATTAAAGAAAGAGATGTTTCCATGTATGCTTTTAAGGTAGATGTGAGCCCTCTCTCCCAACACCTCCCCTGAGCCCACTGGGACTATTGACTCTGGAAAGGCAGAAGCATAAATTAGCCTTTGCAGAATCACAAAGAAGTGATTACCTGTACCCTGCCAAAAAAGTGAATTAATGCTCATTTTCCCTTTTAAGCACAATCAGCAATTGGCTGGAGAAAACTGAAATACATCTGTACCCACAAAAGAATTATCCTGCCTCTCCTGCCATGCTAGGCCAGCTTTCAGCACATCCAGGGCAGCTTGCAAGCAGTGCACAAAAACACTGGGGTATCCCACCCTCCCTCAGCCAGTCTTTTCCACCAGGTGTTTCCAGTGCCCCCAGTCTCAGCAAAAAGGGGTCTCTGGGCTTTGAGCACATGGAAGCCTCTGGCACAGAGTGGGATTAGGCAGCTCAGGAGAGAGGAGAGCTGGAGAATCTCCCAGAATAACAAGAAAACAAAACGGGATTCTCAGCTGTGAAAAATCACAATCACATGCCATTCAGCAGCCCAGCCATAACCCTCCATACCGAGGGTGGTGTGATACAGGATCTTGGTTCTCTGGCTCACAAAATCACCTTGCTCACCACAGCCCTGTGTCTGGGAGCCCCCACTGCTGGTTTCATGCAGGGGATCCCCAGGGCACTTCATGCTTCCAATCCCTCATGGCTGCTGAAATGTTTGACACCATGCTCAGCAGATCACAACACAAGGTGTTTTGTCCTCAGGGCAGTGGAAGCCCTCCCTCTCTACAAGACCACAGCAGCCCCACACAGATTCCTCCCCATGCAAGCCCCTGGTTGCTGTCAGGCTAAAACCAGCCATGGCTGTTTTTGAAACGCTGGTGCTCCCCAAGCAGCACTTGACATCCCTGTGAAGCTTTAAAATGAGATCTAGAAAATTGCACTCGCTACTATCTGTTCAAGTGCAAACCCCATTGGAGCAGGGTGGAGGATCCCTGAAGGCCAGCTATGTTGTCTTTGTCTACAGAAAACAATTAGAAAGCTGATTTTAAAATGCTACAATTAAAGGCTTAATATAAATGCATTTCTGATGTTATCAACAAGCGCACAGACTTCAAGAAGCTCTTTCAAAATACCAGTGCCTTCAAGCAAAAAAGCTAGTTTTGTTTTTTCTTCGTGGTGAAGGGACTAAGGGCAATTTACACACACTTTCTAATCTTAAAAATATTTCATCTGTGCTATGCGTCTTATGTGCTATGTACGCAGATTGTAAAAATATACATAAAGCCTTGTACAAATTTACTGTTCTATCTATAGATTCATGGCTGAAGATAAAACATTCTGGTAGAAAAGCTTCGGGGCAGGCACACAAAATCTGATGAGCAGGAGTTCTGCAATATTTAATAGAAACATTTCTACCTATATTTTAGATAATCAGATTACAGTGGGATTTCAAAATTAATTTCCCTTTCTTTGGCAGTTTTATGTTGTGTTTTGGGAATAATCATACAAAATGAACACTACAAATGAAAATCCTGGTTTATTGAGGTCACTAGGGCAACTCCTACTGATTTCAGCTGGGCCAGGGCTTCATTTTATGAGGAAGTCTTGGGGAGAAAATAAATTCAGACTTCTAGAAACTGAGCAACATGCCAAAAAGCCTTTTCTTAATTTTATTTTGAACATGGTCACACTGCCATCTGAGAAAGCAGCTCCTTTCATTGCCTTCAGGAAATCATCAGGTACTCCTGCTGCCACTGACTCCCTGCAAGCTTGGAAGGACAGGCTGGCTTTCAAAGCTGCTCCTTTTTACCATGTCCAAATTCTGCTGATGGGCTCAACTACCCAACGTGTCTCACTCTGGGCCAGGAGCTCAGCTTCCACTGAGCACTGGGCTTGAGAGGTCACAAAGGCTCTCTGAGCTTTCTTAATCTTCTCCTGGGCTGTAGGATGGGTACTCTTGCTTACCAGATGCCAGGAACCCCCAGATTCCTACACTTGAGAGCAGAGTTCAGAGTATTCAGAGCCTGTTCTAGACAGGATCTTGCCCTCACGAGAAGCAGCAGCCACACACTCCTGAGAAGTTTCCAGCTACACGGGAACTGGGAATATTCTCCACCAAGCAGAATATTACCTGCAAGACAAAAAACTGAGCATACCTCTTGGAGTCGAAGCCCTCCCAAGCCCAGAAACATCCTTTTTCCTCAAACTCCTTTTTTTTTTTTTTTTCTGGCACAAATATACACCTGATCCTCTGCCTCACCAAACACAGTGCAAGAGACTGACACTGCTCTCCCCAAAATCAATTTCCAAAGCAAGTGTCCTATCACTTCTGTCATATTTCAGGCAGAAGCAAAGGAGAATGTCCCTTTGGATGAGATAGGCCATAGTTTATTCATCTTGTCCATTTAGTTCTGGCCTGTTTACCAAAGCACCTGAAGCTGCCAGCAGCACCAATCTCCTCTGCTACACCAAGCCATGCAGCTGCTGCCAGTGTGGTCCTTGTTGCACCAAATCACACTGATATCTACCACACATTTGAGAGCTGCTGCCATCAGTACAGAACGAGGCACAGGACAGTTCCTGCTTGATGCCAGTTCCAAATGAGAAGTGCTGGGCACGTAAGAGAACTTGGATCAAGAATGGAGCAGCGTGGTGCTAAGTTCTGAAGTAAGAATTCTAGAAAAACGACTTACCAAAAGTGGAAATTTTGGATGAACTCTGAAGGTGTTGATTTTCTGGGGTGGACTTCTTCAAATTTCCCTATCTCTAGATATCAGACTGTAGAGTATGTTTTATCATTAGCCAGTAATGTATGAAAGTTCTTGGAGACGGACATCATGGAAGTGAGGCTCCAGCTTCACTGACCTTAAAAGTATTTAAAATGAAGTCTCAAACCTCCTGGAAGAAAATTGTTAATACTCAGAATTCTGAATAATATTATATAATGAACTTTTCAGCAGAGAACAGCCTCTTGGCACTAACCATGTCCTTTCTGATACATCAGAGACTGAAAAGCATGGCCTTTCCTGTGCCAAGTGTCTTTTAGAATAAATAAGAGACCCTCCCCCTTCATCTCCACATGCTTAATAATATTAATAGAACATGAAAATATTAATGCTAGTAGACAAGGTCTTTCATAAAGCACATAAATGAATTCATTCACTCTAGCTCATTAGCTTAATCGTCAGCCTTTTTACAATGTAACTGATTAACATTTTCATTGTTCTTCCTTGTTTTTTTCCTTAGACTTTTGCTTCTTTGGGGATCAAAAGATCTCTGAATACATAAGCTCAACAAATATCCCTGCACAACTGTACAACAATAGGAACTGTTAAAAGAGATAACTAAGCAAGGGCTTTCACAGCTCATGCTTCAAAGATACTGCAGGAAACATCTATTTAAGAATAATTTTTATTTTTACGTTTAACGTGATTATACACATTCATGAGTCCAACAAGATCTGCACTGTGACATTAAAGATACAGTACAATAACATTCAACATGAGGTACTTCATATATTTATATATATCTGTCCTTTATAAATAATGCTGTAAGCCTGCTAAGGTCAAACACTGCTTCAGCACAAATGGGTGCTGGGACCTGAAGTGAGCCGAGTTTATCACAACAAAAAACCAAAACCCAAAACAGTTCAGTGCAATAAGTGTATAGAAATCAAAATGTTTACTTAAATACTACTTTAGATATGCAGAAAGTATATTACATTATACTCTCTTATCACAGATTCCTCTCACCAGCAAATCAAAGATACAAGTAGCAAAGACAGCAAGGAACAGTTTAGACAGAATCTGTGAGGGGATCTCTATTGACATTACGTTTACATTCCAGGCTGATATGGCTGATGCTTGCAAAATGTCAGTCAATGTGTTCAAGCTTGGGTGCTTCTGCTAAACCAACCAAAACCACATTCGGACACCTCCTGAAGTGCCCTGATGTCCCAAGGTGAGTGGCCCTGGTCACCTTCTTACATCCCAGTACTTGTTAGCGTCATGCTGAGCTCAGAACAAGTTGTGCTGTAAGCATCAAAAGGTGTTTTGGGTGCCTTTGTTTGACCACCCACACTGGAAACCTTTCCCTGCACCAGCTCCTAAAACCTGGAATGGACTCAGAGGAATTAAGCTAGAGGTGGCTTTCGTCCTACGTCGTCAAAAAAGACTTCATAAAAGAATCAAATAAGAACAATAATTAAATAACAGCTCATTTTCTACCTATTACAACTACGGAGTATTCTGATCTCTGAACTTCTCTTCCAGCCAGTGAATGCAGAAGATACGTCACATCTTTATTTGCAGGAAAGTCAAAACAAATAATAGATTAAAAGTGAGAACCCAAGACTAGTTACACCAAAGCAGTACTCTGACTTATCCCACCAGCTGTGGCATGTTTTTCTTTACCAAACAAATCAGAATGCAGCTTGCTACCACAAACAACCTGTCAATCTGCTCATCACTTGGAGTAATTACATCTGCATCAGCCACTTGCTCTAAGAAAACTTAATCAGCTGATTAGCATCTTTGTCTGTTTTGAAATGTATCTAAATAAATGGAACTGCTGCTCAGATGTTGTCTAAAAGTAGATGACCATTACCTCATCACAATCTCAGATTCCTTTTTACAATCTCTTCAGCAGCTCTTCCTCCACTCCATACACCATTTTTACTCTTGCCTATTTTCAGCTGCAGATCTAAATATAAATAACTGGAGGTTTTTTTTTAAATCTCTCTCTGGGAGTTTTCCATGGAGCATTCTGTTTAGATTTCACGAACAGTCTGGATTATGTACATCTGTTACAAAAAACAAAACATTTTTCTATGTATTTTGAGGGTATTTACATTTCAGAAAGAGCGCTGCTTACACACACATGTATGTATGTATATAAAACATTAAATGCTAAGATGGATGAAAGGCATAAATCCTGCGGGGTATTTTTTTACCTGGCTCTCTTTTTATCACCAAGAGAGACGACCTGGGCTTTGGCCATAAAGTGTTTGAAGACTACACTCCAGTTTTCCTAACTTCAGATGGCATTTTGGACACTGCAAAGATGTATTGGCACTTTCCACGCCAGGGGCCAGGATTCCAACTTAGAGTAACAGTATTAAACTGGTAAGAAATCATATGAGAAAAACATTTTTATTACAGAACTGACAAGTGAATTTAGGGTTATGCTACAGTAATGTGTTGATATACTGTAACATTAGTCTTCAGCCAGCCTAAAGAATCATTTGGTCCTCTCACTTTGTTAAAATGCATGCAACAAACAGAACCCACTTCAGAGGTGAAGCAAGAATGAGATCCTTTACAATGGGCAGTGGAGCCTTTGAGGAACAACTGTCCCACTGCAGTGATGCAGGATTTTCTTATGTTTAAATTGTACCTGTAGCTCTTATTTATGCTGGTTTCCTTCCCTGATACAAGGAGTACCCCTCCTACTTTTGCAAAAATGATACAGACACATAACAGGAAGTTTTGGGGAAAAAAAAACTCAGGCAAGGAAAAGGCTCTGTACCACATAATCCTCTGATTGATGTGTAGCCATAAGCAGTTGCAAGAGCTCCAACAACAACACATTAGAGGAGACGTCCTCCCCCTCACTGCTATCTGATGATATACACTAAGTGCAATATGACCACAGTTAGGAATCTTCTGTCTTTGTCTAAATTTCAACAGGCAATAAAAAGAAAAAAAATCTTGTATTACAGAAAGAAGTCCAAGTCAAGATTGATACATTCTTTTGTTCTTCTAAAATCTGCCTCTACCATGTTTAGGAAGAAGGAAAAAACAAAAAAAAAAACACCACTCAAAACAAACAAAAAATTATCCTGCATCAGATGATTGATATTAATTCCCATTTATTTAGCAAGCGTTCAAAGAAATGCCATTTAAAGAGCAGATAAACTCCAATGTAGCAAAAGCTGGGTCATGGGAGCAGAGTTTCAAGAGCTGCATTCACAATTTGAACACGTGCAAGTACTTCCTTTGCCTTCAAGGTGGGATTCCTAGAAAATGAACTCCAAGGGTAACTTGCCTTCCTTCACTGTGAACATGTCCATGCACTGGGGACATGGTCAGCATGCTGTGGAGCTTCCTGAAAGATGCTTCCTTCTCCCCATCTTCCCCTGGAGCCATCCCAAACAGCTGGCTGCAGGAGAATCTCACAGGTTGAAAGTTTAGACTTGTGCTTTTTCTGCTAATAACTGAAGGACTTCTTTCAGCCCCCATGGTCAAAAGCAGCTTGGCTTACTGGCATCTCTAAAGCCTGCAGAGCAGAGAGAGCTACAAAACAAGGCTCTTAATTTTCTATCCCTACCTCCCCAGTACAAGCAGAAAGCAGGAAATGGAGAAAGAGAAAATGGATCAATGAAGACAGTGTTTAGTGAGATACAAGAAGGGGATGGCCTCTGGTGATTCACAGGTGCATCAAAGAAAGGGTCAGCATCACCAGCAGACAGACACCCCTCTTACAAAGCCTTTAAAACACATTGTTTCTAAGAGCTTCCAGTTTAAATATTACACTTAATCACCAACGATGCTACAAGTACAGCAAGCCCGGAACTTGCCCACAGCATTTAGTTACATATTCCCTGTACTGATCACATATCTGCAGATAAAAAGCTAAGTGTCAGTAGGCCTGAACCAGACAGGTTCTTCATAGCAAAATGCTTTGTATCCACACACTCCCATTCAAGCATAAAATATGAGTTCAGGAATTTGCCCTCCCTGTACCCCCGTGCCATTTGTACTGTCCGAGGAGCACTGAAACTGAACAGTCACCTTCCCACACTGCACTTCTGTCATTCCTTCTTGTCCAAAATAGCTGAGTTCGTTACCATCCAGAATCACGCTTGCTGTGTAAAAGGTGTCAGGCTCAATCTGCACTGGATATTCAAACCACACGGGAAAAGTGTTACTAGAGCCATCCGAGAAGTATTTACTCAAGTTCTGGCCCAGGATAACTCCTTGCCGCTTCAGTTCAATCTTGGCACTGTACTCTGCTGACCCACAGCTGGAGCCGTAGAGCCCAAAGCCAGCAATAAACACTCTCTTATCCACAGCAAACTGGATGCTGTCACAGCGGCCCCGGTAGCGCCACTGGTTGCTGCGGTAAGCGCAGGACTGGAAGCGATGGCAGCGCTGAGGGACGAGGCCCTTCCGGGGCTTGCTGACAAACTGCAGCTCTGGTTTTTTGGCAGCCGTGTACCAGAGGAAGATGTCGTTGGTTTCATTGAGAGTCAGGATCCCCGACTGAGCGGCACCGTTGGCGAAATCGTCGAGGGCCATGGTAGGGATGCGGATCAGGTAGAGAGCCTTGCCCAGCACCTTGCGCTTGTTCTCTATGGTGGCCGTCAGCTCCTGTCGCTGGCACTCCACCTCAGCCCAGTTCAGAGCTGCCTCGAAAACAACAATTTCTTTGGCATTCAGAGTCTCCCTTCGGAGAATGCTTTCAAGTGTCTGAAAATCAATGTCACAGAAGCCCTCGGACTTCAAAGCCAGCTCAGCTTGGGCATCAATCACTTCCCAGCAGCGCTGGGTCAGGTCAGGCTCCTCGAATAAGCAGCTCTGGGAGAGGAGCACGCAGGCATTCTTTGCACTCAGACTTGTCTCGAGGAAGTTGACGCAGGCACGGGCCAGGTGAGGGACAATGTACTTCTTGGCAGCATAAAGAGTGGCCAGGACAGTGTCTGCAGCCAAATCTATCTCGTCACAATAGATGTACCTGAAATAAAGCACATGGGTGTGACGCTGCTGCTTAATGCAACACCAGATTTGGTCAACAACAAACTCATAAGAAATAATAAACAAAGAATACTTAAATGGCTCCACATTAAAAGCAAGCAGTGCTTTTGGGGAGTATTGATTAAACCCAGAAAGAAAGCACAAAAAAAAGTCAGTACTTATGTTAAGACTATGGCAGAGAATGGGCTCACATCAAAAGTGAATCCAACTTCCCATTTGGGGTACATGCTATGAGACAACTGTTTAAAAACAGTGGCCCTGCAGCTCTGTGCTCCTTCCACACAGGCCTTGGGCCCCAGGCAGGGCTGCCTCACTCAGCTACCTCAGGAGTCTGGAACATGTGTTACCAAGAGTCCCTGGATTGCATGTCCCCTGATGGTGAACCGTGGTTTACTGAGATGCATGCACAAACACAGGGATGGTAACAAGTTCAGAGAGTAACTTGGTAATCTAAGAAGAGAAATGCTATTTGAGTAAATCAGGTGCTATCAATTTCTGTAACTACTGGGTTGGGTTTTGTCAGAGGTGGCTTTTATGTTCGGGTTCATGCTTTTGCTTGGTTTTTTCAAAGGGTGATGAAGCATATAGGAAATAGAAGATTTTCAGGTTTTTAATGCTGACAACATCCTAACTCAACTAGCACAGCATTTTCACTCAGTCTCACTGCATAAGGATGAAAAAAGCTTTACTGCCATGGTAGTGTGGTGGAAGAGATGAAGGTGAAAATCTCTTTATGTGACTAAACTGCTGGGATTCATTGCTCAGAGAAATGAAGCATTGTACAGTTTGTTCTTTTCAATATCTCATGCTTCAGGGCCCCATTTGCAGCTGGTGAATGCAATGTGCTAAAACCATGCCAAATGCAATTTCACTCTTCTCAGGGATAAGCAAGTCTTGATGGTTATGGCTGATAAAAGTGTCTTCCTCCAGAAAAGCTAAAGTTGTATGCAACCCTGTACTAATTAAAATTTTCTAGTTAGTAGGTTTCCCTACACAATTAGTTTTCTGCAGAACATATGTGCCTATAAAGAGGAATTAATACCTACACTGATCTGATTACAGTTGTAAATAACTATTTGTATTTTTGCAGCTGTAAGATAGTATCCTCCATGCCAACTTGGAAAACACGCACAGAGGAACTAATGCTCCAGCAACATAAAATATAAGAGGTTACAGAGAAGAAGAAAACTTACAAAGAGCCAAGCCTAATTTTAGTCTTTACTACTTGGTTTCAGCTTATTTGTAAAACCAAAGAATGCATCTCTATATCAATGGCTTAGCTCCTTTACCGCCCCAAAAATTCCATTTTCAATTTATTTGCTGTTATGATTCTCCTCATCCTTCTCCAACTCTTTCCTCCCTTCTATTACTTCTCTTTGCCTGGTAGTACAGCAGGCAATAGGACATCTGTTTTAAATTGGAATAGTACAGAAGTTGCTATTTTAATATTCCTGAAAATAAAGAACTAATATCCCTGATGTACAGACACAGCACAGAGTGGCTGTCTACACCTCTCACCCTTCCAGTGCACCTCCACTCTGGTCTGCAATTGCCGATATTCCAGTTTCCCCCTGTTCTCAAACAGAGGACTCAGCCAGACCTCAGGGTTTGATGGTTTAGTAACACATTCAGCCTGGGATGAGATGAGATCACAGTTCTAACTTGAACAGTCAAGACTGAGATAAGATATAATATATTAACGCACCAATTCAGTTTGGCAGCCAGACTACGAGTTCAACCCTCTTTTTAAAACTATAGAGAACAGTCAAAGCAGTTTTACTGGGAGAATAGTTAATGTCTACCAGTTGTGGTACTTCCTATGTTACACCTGGCAATACCTTGTTTGTTGTCAGAATGCCCAATGTGTAATAAAACACAAAAAATGTTTATGCCATCAGAATTCATTGGCCCAAGGGAAAAAAAAGAACCCAGCAAGATGCCAAAACCAAAAAAACCCGAACTCAGTGTATTTTTCTGACAAAGTTTAAGATGCGGGAAGAAGCATATGAAGGAGAGGCTGCTTTGGGACAGCTGAAGTCTTTCCCTCTGTAGCAACAGAGCCCTGTGCCATCCATGGCTCACAGCAGCTGCAAGCCACACTCCCACGGGTGATTTCCCAGAGGGAGAGGAGTGAAGGGGACAGTGGCTCCCCCTAAGCACCATGTGCAGTGGATCCTGTAAAGAGGGGATGCTGCACTGCTGAACACCATCCCTGTCCCCTCCCTGCACCACACCAGCCTGTCTGCAGACCCTGGGGCATTCTGCAGCCTCAGGCATGCTGCAGCCTCAAGGCAGCACTGGCAAGGTTACCCCGACAGCCGCACAGACCACAAACTTCTTCTGGTCTTTTGGGTTTTTTCAATAAAAGCTGAGAAGGTAAAGAATCCCATGGTTCTGGTCATGCTTTCATAGATAAGGAAACTGCCATGGGCTAAATAATATGCCAAGACCGAGATATCAGTATTGATACGCTCTTTTCTAGGCTTGCTTTCTGCACACATTTCTTAATGATAAATTCAGAAACCATTTAGTTTTTATACAGCACATCATGTTTAGTCATGGTGAAATAGATTTGCTGTTCACAAAGAAAGTGGGGCCTGGAAGAATCCAAGTATTTAGTATTAGTGATTTGTAAAATGCAGCATGAAAGTAAAGCATAAGTCTGAGCTCTGCCACAAAATCAGAAAGGCCCAAAGCAAAGATCCAAAACACACTTCCCTACATAATGTCATATTTTAACTTTATATTCCAAGTCTACAGAACATCTGTGGAGCTCTCCTGGCAGTCATTGATATTTGCACAGAACATTCCTGATATTGATGATAACCCATAAAAACTCTATATGCAACTTTGAATGTTCATCTATGGTGCCAGTGAAATGTTAAAAACTAAAAAGAAACTGTTCTGTAATCACAAGCTAGTCAAAACAATCTATGAAATACAATAAATTGCTAGCTAGTGATTATATCATTACATGCAAGAGAACCTGCAGCATACTAAAAGGATCACTATCAGATACTGATGTATTTTCTGAAGAAATGGAATTTATTTAAGTTGAAGGAAAAAAAACCTCAAAGCCTATCATTTCTGTGATAGGGCATTTCTCTTTGACAATCAGAGTTTATAGATACATTCAAGGACAATTCAGCAGGGAAGCTGCTTCATTATGCCCATTTAGCAAAAGACAACATTTCTTATGCAGTTTGCAAGAAGAAAAATAATGATCATGTGAACTGACTCGTTTTCCTTGTTAGATAAAACCTCCCATTCATGTAAACAGCCTTTTTATCACTTTCCATATGCATCAACATGAGGACAAATTAATTTTTCAGAGGCTATACCAAATAACTTAGGGTCATTTTTCTAAGACAAGACCTGCATACTGCAGGTTTATAAAAGAGCTGGAACGACGTCAATCTACAAACCCAGCAATTTACCGGGTTTGGGGGGGGGTGGGGGGGTGGGCTTTGGGCATGCATTTTTAACTTTTCACTAGGCTTGCAAAGTAGAACAGTTGGTTTGGGGTTTTTTGTTACAGCTGACAAATCTTTTTAGTAACTCCATTCCTTTGTGTAACATGTAGTGACAAATCAGATCGATAGGCATTACAGTACACAATGTGCCCAAAGATCCCCTGTCAAAGTCATTATTTACAACTGCCTACATTAGTCTAATATGTGTGTGCCTGGAAGTACGGGGGGGAGAGCAAAATGAGGTGAAAGTTTAAAATACAAAAAGAGGAATATTTTAAGCGACTGCTTTCTTTCTGTTTATATACAAGTCTAATACTTCAGCTATAACATTGGCAGTGCATGTATACATCAGACAGGAACACATATCCAGCAGATGAATGATGCTTACTTGAGCATTGCAAGAAAAGCAGCAGGCTCAACATCTGGTATACGGATTTCATCTTTGTCCTCAGCAAGCTCTCCGTAAAACATCGCATGGAATACAGAGCTCCCAACAGCCAGGACATACTGTTGAGAAAGGGAAATCTTATTTCATGCTTTGAACTGAAAACACTGCCAACATAAACACTGTGGGAGAGCCACTCTGAGCATACTGGGCTGCACTCACAGGCTCTGTAGATGCACTTCAGTAAGAAATGAAGTCCAAGTTAAGAACAAATTACACGTTTTCCTTGTGTTTTAGTTTCCTGGGCATAGATGCATTAGCTACTGGAAAACACTCATCTCCACCAGAGAAGTTAACTATTTCCAGGAAAACTGAAGAGCAGCATTAATCAACAGCACAAAGCAGTATTCCTAACTTTACTGCCTCAGCCCAGCAAATGTGCTGTTTAACTGAAAACACAAAGAAAAGCCAGGGACAGATTATCCCGCTGCATGTGGCCTTTTCAAACACAAACTGCTGTCTGTCCCAGAAGAGCCGAGCCTCCCATGCTCCATCCCACTGTCACCGTGGGAGCTCTCCCCAGATCTCCCTGCCGGAGCAGATCGTGCAGCTGTTGCTTACTTTGTGTCCTGGCAGCCGCTGGGTCCCACCTGGTGGCCCGACCACAAAATGAACATCTGCCATCAAGTCATTGTTGAACATCACTGCATTTCTACAAACAGAGGTAGCATGTTAATTTGTGGTGCCCAGGAGCTCTCTCTGCATGCCCCAGACCCAAGAAATTTGGTTTCTTAACAACTTCAAGTTGCTTGTTAGCAGAGAGAAGCAGGTCACACTTTGCTTCAAGTTACTTTACACATCATCACACAAATATACCACAGAAATACTAAGCAGGAAAAAGTGTGTGTGCAGTAAAACAAACCCCCAAACTTCTGAGAACTTTCCAAGAAGTGAAAATCAAAGTCCAGAGCATGTATCACTGAAAATCCCCACTGATGTCTAAAAAGAAATCTTTATGGGTATGCTGCAGCTTTCAGCAACATTTTTATTAACTCAAACAGATGCATTGACTGGAAAAGTGATATTAAAATATATTTCCATTACCAAAATTCTTATTTCACACACACATATAGGAAGGAAAAAAAAAAGATGAAACAAATAAAACATAACTGTATTTTCTTCAACAAAAGACATTTTGCTACTTTTCACCTCTCCATTCAAACATGGAAAAAAACTGCTCTGAACTTACCTCTCTCTGATGGTTGGATAAAGTCCTTGCCAATTAGGCGCAGGAATAGTGTTGTTGTTATTGAGATTTTGCTGATGGTACTGCTGGACAGCAGTTGTATTAGTGTTAGCTGGTTTCTTTCGGGGAAAAATATCAGCAGCCATCTTCTTCTTCTTTTTGGTCTTCAAGGTAATGATTTCATAGCAAACGGGAGGCAATTTGCTGTTGCTACTGCTGCTGCTATTTACTTTCTTAGAGCTCTTCTTAGACCTGTTCTTGACCGTCTCTGGAAGCATCAAGAAGAAGGTGAGACATTTCATGTTCTTTCCTTTCTCATCTACCATGAGTATACTCGTGTGAAAAGCCCGACAGCCTAACTAGCTAGGAACATTTAGGAATGTACGTGGAAGCTGTTACACCCAAAGCAGCAGAGCTGAGAGTTCGCTTCTTTTCCAGCAAGACAAGGTGACCTTTCCAGCGCACCGAGTAAGAAACTGACTTTAAGTTTGATCCAGTACTTGAATCGTTAAACACATCCCCATCATTCCTGCCAGCTTGCTTTCTTTCCAGCTTTCCCGATCAGGAAAAGCTACCGCCCGGGCAGAGGGCAGCAGGGGCGCCCGGTGGCAGTGCCAGGCTGCCGGCGAGCCGAAGTTGTGCGGGCAGGGCTGGGAGCGGAGCGGGACCGGCAGCCGGGGCCGGAGCCAATGGCTGCAGCCACCGAGAGCGATTGGGCTCGCACACAGTGACACCTATTGTAGCCTGCGCCGCTCCCGCGTTAAAGCCACAGCAGCGCTCCCGCAGCTCCCACGCAGCCAGCGGCAGCTCGGGAATAAATGGCACACGCGGTTGCGTAAGTGCGGGGCTGGCCAGGAGTGCGTGTGCGTGAGCTCTCCTCGGTGCCGCTTCAATTTTCACAGGCGAAGCAATAAGTTGAAATCAGGTAGAAAGAGCTATCTGAGTCTGTTGCCCTGGGAGCTATTTCCACGGGCAATTCGATATTAGCACAGCTTCCTTGCTTGTAGCATCCCCACAGATCCCTACTGGAGGAGTTGTTCAGCGAGCGTGCGACAGATATCAGAACCGAATTAAAGCCATCAAGCAGCAGCGGCACAGACAGCGATGCAGCCAAACAATTCCTTTCAGCGCAGCTTCTACTTCAGTGTAATACGAACAGGGATGAGGTCACAGCTTCAGATTTAACTCCTTATGTTTCCAGATAACATAACAGCCTTTGACAGGGGTCCCAAATCACTAAGCAGTGCTAATTATGCCAGCTTACACCAGACATGGCTGAACCACATCAGAAGAAAACTTCTAGATGTGCAATCAGATTAAGGCAAACCAGAGTGACTATATTTAATCAATATTTTAAAGCATTAAATGAAAAAGTCTGAATGATTTAGAGAGTCTCGGGCAAGAATCACTCCGAATTTATTCACAAACACTTTCTGAAATAAATAGGATTAAGCTATGTCAAGCAAACCATTTAAAAAGGAAAGAAGTCTGATTTCTAGTAATTAGTTTACTCAGAACTTAAATTTAGATCAGATTTCTGTAACAGCAGATCAAATGTACAGAAAAATTACCAAGTGAGCATAAACACTTAAAAACAAAAGCAGGAAAATAAAAAATACTTGGCATGAGGTGTCAACATATCACACCTCTTAAAATACTGGGGAGCAGATAATTAAAATATTATTTAATAATTACTTTCAGTTTTAAAGAAAAAACCCTCTATTTTCAAAGCTATTTTAGCCACATTTTGCCTTAATCAGCTGTCCTGGACAAGAGTACAGTGAAGAAATTAAAGTGATAAAAGGTTGGTGAAGAAATCTTGCTGAAGCCCCTGACAGCAACCTGCCACTGACTACAACAGAAATACTACTCAGGCTATTTATTCCATCTCCATCCCAACTGCTTGAATCGTAGCTGTGGCTTTGTAACACACACTCAATGTCTTTAACCTGAGCGTGTGCAGGTATTTATTTCAAAGATTACCAGGTCTCCTTGGGAGATGCTCCACACGAAGCACTCACTGCACGCCCCACCATCTGGAGGCTTTGCTGCAGTGGTTGGGGATGGTGCCATTGCCAGACACATCTGTCCTCTCTGTCTGAAGGCACTGCTCATGGAAGGGGAACAGAGGGAGACGTGTCCGTGCCTCAGCTGCTACATTTCACAATCCAACATCTCAGTGCAAAATCTCCATGAGTGCTGCTTTAAAAGATGGTGAGTTATGCCTGGTGTAGCTGAAAGGCAGAGACACGTTCCTAAATATGTTGAGGGGAGGTTATGTAACTTCCAAAGAAATTATTTCTAGCAACCTTTTCTTTCTCCTCCCCACTTTTTCTTTTTTATCTGCAACAGATTGATTAGAAAGGGAAAGTAACAACCTAAACCATATTGAACTGTAGAGAGGGAAAAGAAGGGGTAAAGGATAAGAAACTCATCCCACAGATGGAATCTTACAACTGCTCACAGCTGAGTTTATAACGGGAACACAGCAGGTATTCCCAGCACAGAATTTGAGTTTGTTGAGTTTGTGTAAGTTTTTTTTTTTCCTCTCCTTATGTAAATTTCCAGCCCTTCTAGTTACAAAAATAACCCTTTTGCCATTGCACAGGACAAACATTTCAAAAGGAAGAAATCTTGAAAAAAACTCTTAAAGATACAGAAAACCACAGACTCCAGAAAATCTGGTTCTCAGCATTGCAGTTGGCAGAAGGCAAAAAACAGCAGGGGTGGGAGATTTGATTGTCGTTCCACAAATCCATTTCACAGACTCCCAAAGTATACAAAAATCAAGGTCTCTGCACATTTCTTCAAACCAATGACCAGGACAAATCCAAAGATTTTACATGCACACCGGATAAGGTCACTGGGAGGCTACAGTAGATACAGAGAATGAGGGACAGACTGACCAGCTAACTCCATGTGGGAAAGACAGACTGTAAATGAGAATCCACAGGAACCCACCAACCTTTGAGTTCTGGAACACACCACACATGCACAGTACGTTGTGCTCTCTGGGAAAAGGAAAGGAGGGAGAAGCTGCACCTGAAGCATGTTCTGCCTGAACTCAGAAGTCAGACAGAGCCCTGTAGACAGGCAGTGTCTGCATGACAGGATAAAAATCCACCCCAGTAAATAAAAAGCCAAACTGCCATCTTTGCCTGCTCTTAGACCACCCACCAAAACCTGGTCTGCTCTGACTGGAAAACAGCACTGATTCCAGAATAGAATTTAGATAGATTTAGATTTTCATAGAATTCCTATGAAAAACTAAAAACCTCTTATAGGTTCATACCACCTTCCACTGCACTTCACCAGCTCAGGAACTAAGTCTCATAAACTGCTCTTTAGATGGATGTGAAATGGGAAAAACAACCCCCAAAGCATTAGTGTTATTCTCACTCACTATTCTTTCTGTTTTGGCAGCAGTTTCCATTTAGTTTCTTATGATGGTGTTTTCTTCTTTTACTATACAAAAACTGTTAATGAATTTAGGAATCAATACACTGGCAGTCAGTAAAAACAACCTATGAACTGCTGCCTGTTGAAAGACCAAAATCCCCAGTTTAGATCAGTCTGTCTCCAACAAGAGGATCAAGGAAATTGACCTTCTCTGACCCAAAGGTCTATCCATTTCTGTAATCTTATTTCAATGTGCTCCTGATCTTCTTCAGTAAGTCTCATTTTTCTTCATTAATTATATATTAACAGAACTAAACTTGATATATACAACTGAGAAAAAGGGGAATACAGTTCTTCAAAGGCACATTAATTTTTATTTTACAAGCGAAGCAGTCAGACCAGAAATATTTCAAGTTAAAGGGTGTAGGAAATTCCATGTTTAAATCTTAACACTGGCCTAATGGGTATTCAAAATGCCAGAAGAGAAGAATTAAGCAAAAGAGTATATTCCCAGTCTGAGATGCTGCACACCAAGCTACATGCCCCTTTCAAATTATTAGGAACAGTTGGGAGCCCTTGGAAATCAGTTCTTGACCAAACATTGTGAACTGAAGCAGCAATTTTGCTGTTCAAACCCAAGTGTGTGTGACACACCTGTCATCCCAGCTTCCTTTATCCATTGAGAACATAATGTACCTTGTGTGACACAGCAGTCACACTAAAGCCCAGCTCTTGGTACAACTTTTAATAGCATGTTACTACTATAATTATGCCTTTCTAAAGGTAACTTTCAATAGAGAAATCAATTCCCAGGGCTGTTGGGAGTATTCTTCCTCATACTTCACCAGTTTCTCCTGCTGCAATAGCAAGGACACCAAAGTGTTTCTATCTTTTTTCTCCTTCTAATAAGTTGAGTTTTTGTACATCTCTCGTTTACATGCCTGTTCCTTCTGCAGTAACATAAGATAGACAATTCTATAAAAAACAAGCTTTCATCAAAATTCCCAATGTTTGTTACAACCACACAATGAATAAAGGAAAGAACTCTTAGTAAGCAATGAGGAAATGCATACATTTCTTTTTCTGTAAAGTTGCCACGTGTCTTCTTTGGCAGTTACTATGCCTATGCATTATTAACATTGTTTGATTCTCAATTTCCCCCTACAAGAAAACAAATTTCAGATGACACATCTTGATTAACCAAAATAAATACACAATATTACTGTTTAACAAATCTACCTGCCTGCCCACTACTAGTTTTCACTGAATTTAAGTTAACTTTAAGCACTCATTTAAATGGAATATACATGTTCAAAAACCAACTAAACAAACAGAAAGCCTCATTAAACCCAACCCACACAGCTGCGGTGCCTTGTTCCGTTTACCTATCTATGAATTATTTAGTCACTTGGAAGGGCTCTTTCCAACCACCATTCCAACCCTTCTGTTTGTAAAAACGAATTTGGAAAGGGGAGTGACAGCTCTACCCTTCATTTCCTCGAGTGAAAAAATGCATCAAAGTGGACAAAACCCTCCAGCCTCCTCTCCCCTAAGTTTCTTAGTGGCTGCACTGGAAGAAGCCAATGATGGCATCTGCTTCTGTCTGCTGCATGGAAAAGATGGCAATGAAGTCTTACTCACCAGGGTCTTCTGTGGACAAAAAAAAAAACCACAAAAACAAACAAACAACAAAAACCCTAAAAGCATGAAGAAAGATGGGCAAAATTGTAGAGTCTCAAAGAAGCCAGAATAGATGCTAAAAAAATAGCAGTTACTTCCCTGAAAGGCCAAGAGCTGTGAAAGAATAGAATAGTATCAGAGTAGAACTGCATCTTAAACCAAGATTAGAAGCTTCAAAACAAAGTTCAAAATAGGTAAATTGTATTTTTCTGTAGAACTCATGCTACACTAGCAACATACTTGTTACCAAATATTCTTACCTGCTTAGTGTTTATGAGGATTTAAACACTTTGCATAACATTATTCACTAAAATAGCTTTTACTTTTGTTTTCTTTAAAGCATTAAGGGCATTTAGAAAAAAAAAGTAGAAAGTTCTGAGTATCCTATTCAAAAGGTGAACACAAACTAACACAAAATAGAAACCTAAAGAATGAGTGTTCACAACTACTTTTTACTCTTGTAGTATTTGCTAGCATATAGGCCACACATCTCATTTGCTTTTAGCCTCTGTACCAAAGCAACCTTAATATTTTCAACATGTCCCCTTTGTAACTGTAAAATAATATTTTTAATTTTTTTTTATTGCAATATCCATGAAGCAATCAAAACAAAACATATTTAAGAATAATATTGTATGTTTACCTGCACATAAACATGCACCTTCCTTGTATGGATTTCAAGTCACTTTCCATGAACCTGTTGCTACCTGAACTGCAACATCCCCCACTCTCATTTTTTCCTGTTACTTTTCTTGCTTAGCTGCTTGAAGCCTGCAATTTAACCTCAGTGAGAGACTGAACAACTTTCTATTTATGCCCCAAACACTTTGTTGTGCAGGGCTTTTTCTTTTAAAGGTTTTGTTCCCTGATGGAGCAAAATAAACACAGCTAATATATCAGAGTGAGAAAAAAAATGTTCACCATTTTCTTGTATTTTCATTCTGATTTCAAGACCGTGGCTGCTGCTTGAATGACAGTCCATATAAACCACAACTGTGGCGAGGAAGGCCATGCTTTAAACAACCTGCAGTGAACAATATACTTGATCCCCTTACAGTGAATTACCCCACAGACATTCTCTTCATATAGAAATAAATCATGTCAAATACTTCATTACAACATAAAATATAAGATTTTACAAGCCTGCTAAGACATATTGTCCAATATTATAGTTTGGGAACTGCAGGTAGAAAATATCCCAGAGCAGAATGGAATGCATTCTATGAGCATTAATTTGTTTCTTGATGGTTCCAGGTACAACCAAGAATTACAAATGAACTCTGTGAAGAGAAAACCTGCAACCACAAAATGAGAATTCAATTCAAGGTTACAGGAGATAAACTGTTTTGCTACTAATTTAAAAGAGACAAATTATGCATTTGTTCTCCATTGTGGCTATTTGAGCTTGTCCATTTCATTTCATGAGGAGCTCTGCTCTTGACAGTCTGTGGGGTCAAAAAAGAAGCTCTTTCTTAGTGGCTGCCATTTATTTATTATTTATTTATAAACATGATATTGCAAACCTGAAAGCACTCAATCCTTTTTCTAAGGCAAAGGTCGACTTTAATTCTACTCTGCCTCTTACCAAAACTGACTTACAAAGGAAAGATCAGATAGCTCAGGAAATTGGTAATGAGATACAGTGGTTTTCGTCTCTAGGTCACTAATTCCAAATTGACCAAGGTCAACAGTAATCAAAAGTCATTAGCATTTAATGATCCTTCACTGCCTTGTGAGAAAGAAGCTAGTGACCTTAGTGCACTGCAGAAAAACCACCATGACAATCAGCACTCACATGCTGCCTGCTTCAAGGGAGAGGTCAGATCAGATGACTACAGACGGGACTTCCAATCTTGCAGACAGATCTTGCCTCTGTAGACAAATCTCTATACTAATTTTAACTCGGCTCAGAAACCATTATTTTCAAATTGAACAGTTAAATTAATACAGACTCTCTAAAGGGCAGGCTGCAAGATGCCTGGTCCTGTTCCTTCACACCAGCAGTTCCCAAATGTCTTCGTTCCCCTACACACACTAAGTCTGCAAAATGCACTTGTGAGAACCAGTGGCACCAGGAGCAACTACTCCATGAGTACCCACAGGGGAGCTGCATCACAGCTGATTATGTTGGTGTATACTCAAGGACTCCATTTTTCATGTGCAGGTAACCTACACTCACCACATCAAACTGTTGTGCTGAAGTTCCCAGTGGGATAGAGGAGAGGGAGAGGATATTGCTATGGCGCACACCTGCTGTGAGCCTGCACACCTCAGTGCCCTGGGACTGTCAAGGCAACAGCACCTTCAAAAAGGGCAAGAAAAATGGAGGAGACTTTTGGAAAGCTTGGTTAGGTGCTGTCATGGAAAATTATCTGTGCCAATCTGTAGTTCTACATCTAGGGAAGGTTAGGGAACAGGCGGCTTAAAACCCCACAGCAGATCAGCAACCTGTGTGTTTACAGCAGAGCATCATTCAGTGTGTTAAACAGGAAAAGTCTGGTACAGCTTCTTGTTCCCACTGCGTTTTAAATTTTGGAAGAAGAAAATCAAGCCACTGAAAAAGAAACAGGTCAATACACTAGCAAACCAAGCAGTTGATAAGAAGTGCATTCGCAGACACAGAGGCTCTCACTTCTCAAAAGTGAGAATTAAAACCCATGAGTAACAACTCTTGCAGTGCTTTTACAATTGGTTAGTCACCCCAATTTTTAGATATGAGAGACTGACAGCTGCTAATCTGAGCCTAATGGAAACAGCTCAAGGAATGGAAGCAGACATGACATCCATTAAACTGCACTGTCCCGATCCCTTTGCCACACACTAGAAGCTGTGGATCTTGTTACTCGTCCTCAACTTTGTTTCCAGGCTCTCCCAGCACACACAGCCTTCTGCCTGAATCCACATGAAGATAAAGACGTTCCAAATTTTCTATCTTATCCACTGCTTTAGAAAATCAAATTTATTTTCCTTTGATGCAAATAGTTCAGTCACACTTGCCTTCCTAAGCAGTCTCTTATGCGTCAGTATTTCCATCCGTTTCTCTTCCTCTTTCCAAGTTAATGGCAGCTACTGCACCATCATGAATTTTCAAGACAAACACATGCATAGTCCTCAAATTCTGGTTTCGAAATATATTTTTGTGCCTTATAATATTTTTTGCCTATCAATGTTAGGATATCTTAAATGTTCTTCACAGTAACTCTGTGACAAATATCTGTAGTAAAGAAACTAAGGAAGGGGCAAGTAATCAAACAGAACAATGTAGTTTAGGTACAGTACAAGATAAATATAAATACCCACTAGTTTTATGCATGATGAACTTTTATATGTTATGAAAACCTTTACTTCTTCTTGTTATACAGGGGATAGTATCGCTTTCGTCTTGTAGGAGCGTACTATTGAAGGCAAAGAGCTCTAAGGAATCCTCACACGTCTCAGACAAGCAAACATGCCACCTGCCTGAAGAGCTGCTTTCTTTTCATACTCTCAGAAAACTCTTGCAACCAAGCAGGGAGATAGGACAGCTCCAATTCCACAGAATGCAGTTTAAAGAAAATGACTCCTTTAAATTGCTTTCAATGTGAGGCGGAGAAAATGTAGCTGGGGTGGTTATGGAGTGTAACCCGGTACATAAATATCCTGCCACGGAAGGATGTTATCAACAAGTCATCCAGCCTGGTGTTGAAGTGGTACATGATCCTCTAGTGAAATATTTATTCAGGATATCAGGTAATCTTAGGGTACAGGCCACAGGGCTGGAGAAGGTGATGTCTCAAGATACCTTCCAAATCTGTGTGTTGCTGTTCTTCACCCCACACAGCCAGGACAGAGAGCAGACACTCACAGACTGCCAACCAGCTTCCCAGTGTTTTAAAGAGCCAACACTTTCCAGACCTGGTTTTCACAGCAGCCTGCCGAGTTACCAAACTCAGAGAGGGCAGCAGGATCAGAAAACACATCAGCCAGGCCCCAAAAATGGGCAGTCTGCAAATTTGAATGATGTCTTACTTAAGCCTCCCCTCACCCTCAATTTTCTGACACACAGATATAACGTGCTTTTAACCAAGGCAGAGGAGTT
>JAHLSL010000010.1:1676616-1726194 GCA_025920805.1 Petroica traversi
TGGGAGGGGAGCGGGTTTGCTCCCCAAAATTGAGGGCGCTGCAGGATCCCGGTGGCAGTGAGGGTTGGGATTTCACGTGCGAACTGAGTTCGGAAATAAACCAACAACGCCTTTTTTTTCCTTTTTCTTCTCCCCCCCCCATTTTTTCTTTTCTCCCAATTAGAAATCACAGTATGCTCCAAGTTGTAGCATATTCATACAGCCCAGACTTATGATTTCACCTGTGAACTAAGCTGGGAGACAACCTAACTACACCTTTTTTAAAAAAAGTAAAAATCCGATTTTTAAAAAAAAATGTAAAACTCTCTTAGTGCCTAAAGTTGAAGCATGTTCACGCTGCACATATGAGATGAAATAAACTGGGAGACAACCAAAGAATATCCTTTTTTTAGAACAAAATAAATTCGAGATTACATCTTTTTAAAATTAAGAATCCCATCAAAGTTCGAGCATGTTTATGGCTTATCGCGACCAACCTGTTTGAGGGTTTGTCTATTAACAAAAAAAAGTTATTTATTTTTCTGTACATGCACTGATATCTCTGAAGAGGAGAGCTCTACCCTTTAGTGTAGCAGCTTTGTTAGGTTAAAAGTTATAAGGTGAAATAATTGGTAGTTGATATATTTGCGCTTGTTCTTCCACTCTTATTCACAAACTCCAATAAAACAAACAAACAAACAAAAAAAAAAAACCCAAACAAAACAAAACCACCAAAACCCCTCAAACAAACAAAACAAAAATCAAGCAAACAACCCCAAAACCCAACAGCTTACAGGAGAAACTCCTCAGGCTGCAGCAGCCACATTTCATCCCAGGGCCAGCAAGAGGCAGCCAGGGGGAAGAAACACCCTTCCCCCTCACATTTATTTGTTTTTTTCCCAAATAAACCCAATCACACAAGAAGAGATTAGTGCCATATATCCTTCCCTGCAGGAGTTGTTCATATCCTGCTGCTCACAGAGTGGCCAGATTAAAAAACAAAACAAAACAAAAACACAAAACACAAAACACACAAAAAACCCCCCCCATCCCTAAAACCCAACCCCAAACACCAAAACTTTTTATTTTTGAGCTGCTGAAAAAATAATCATGAGGGATGGAGCATTTTCAGGACCAGCACCCAGGATTATCCAGGAGTTTCATAAATAAGGGATTTCTCATAATGCCAGTGTATGTAGCCACGTGGGAAATTAAAATGCATTGCTAGCATTTATTTTTAAAAGCATAGTAAAATCCTTTGCTTGAAGCTCTGGGGCAAGTTTGGTTTTTTTTTTGGTTTTTTTTTTTTAATTATTATTTTCCCTCAGAAGAAACAATTATTTCTGGAATTGCTGCTGTGTTCCTGCTTTAGTCTCCCGTGAACACTCATTACCTATATTATATACACATTATTCTAGCAGATACCTTCACAATGTGAAATTAGGCATATCTGTGGATAATCAGCACTTCGCTTTTCCCATTTTAATATTTTAGCTATTAAAATAGGGAAGAAACCAAACAGCAGCAATAATGACTGTACTCACACACAATAATGACACACTCACACACACTTTATAGCTGTTATGGATTTTACCAGCAAAGCACAGACTTTAAATTACAGTGTGTAAATGATCATTTAATTGGGACTTGGGAAGCCCAATAATCGTTGTCTGAAGTGAACTTAAGCACTCTGTAGGAAAACACTGCAATTTTCCATCGGTTTTTTTGCAGGCTGAAGGTAAAAGGCCCTTTTGCAATGGGGGTAGTTTAGATGGGCAAGTTGTGGGGAGAAGCTTTTTCCTCTAGGCTACAGGGGATTATTCTGCAGCCAGAATTTGAAATCCCACAGTAAGAAAACATGTTCTGGCTTTAATGCCAGCATGCACAGGAATTAAAAGGGGAAGTTCTGGAACTAGATAATCCCTGAGATCGCTTCCAACTCAAGCCTTTCTACGGTTCTATGATTTCTCTGCACATACATTTCTGCTTGAGAGGCAGTCAGGAGCTGCCCAGATTGGGGGCTCCACTCTATAACATTTGTTTTGCCTTTTTTGGGCTGCCTTCTGTAATTCCAGCGCAGTTTTTTCAGCTGTGTACAGGGGTTTGGACCATGACAGCCAAAGAGCTCCAGGCCTGGGTATGAACATGGAATTGCAGTTCATACTGGTATGAACATAGAATTGCAGTCACCACCAGCCTGCCTGGTTACCCATGTGGGTTAAACACACCTCACTGAGTTTCTCAGGGATGGCTGTAGTTCCAAGAACTGCAGTTTGCTGACAAGTTTCAGCTCAACTCCAGATAAGCCAGACCTGGCCAAAGCTGCAACACTGGGCCACCGAAACCATTTTTGGCAGAGGAGTTAAAGTGCCAAGCTCATGGTGCTGCTGCTGTTTGATCTCTCCTCGTGCTCTCACCCTCCAGGGTAACTATAAACATAGAATATATGTAAAACAGCTCTTGAGGAACAGGAGCCATAGCCCAAGAGCAGCTTCTCTCTGACACTCCTTCATGGCTTTGGGGTCTTGTCTCACCCTAGCTCAGGTTTCTGGACAAAATCCAGCATTGCCTGTGGCAAACCAAAGGCTGCACTAGCAGGGAAGGTAGAACTGAGCCAGCTGCATGTTGGGGAGAGCTGATCAAAGGATTCTAGCTCATGTTTCCAGAGCCATTTAATTGGGATATGTTCTGCTCCATGGTGGTGGTGGAAAAAGCCAAGTATTTGCACTGAGTCACATTTAGACTCACCCATTCTTGTGTCACAGGTCCATTTTCCAGGTACTGAGCAGTGCTTTCCACAGACTTACTGACTTGAAGAGCCGTTTAAATATTCATTTTCTGGTTGAACTTGCATGCTGGGTAGGTTCCTCTGAGTGCTCCAGGGTATAATTAGTTCCTCCAAAAGCATCTCCCTACCAGACACTTTGCTAGCTCTGACCACGCTTCCCCTCCTCAGCTCCCCTCCTCCCCAACCTCTCAAAGCCCCGCTGAATTTCTGTGCACAGCCTCCCACAAAGGTTATCATCCTGTGTTTAATAGTGGGGAAAAAGACAGCACACGAGATTTACTGCAAATGGAAGCCATTACTGGGGCAGTTATCAAATGAAAGAACAATATAATAATGTCTAGTCATAAAGATATGAAGAGTTGCCTGTCAAAGGCAAACACCTGACTTTTAAAATTAGCCTGTGCAGCTGCTGGAAGCTTTTGGCAGGCAGGGTGAGATCCTTGCAGCCCTGGCTAAGCACCCAGGTGTTTAGGCTGGAAACTGGGCACCCAAACTGGGACCAGCTGGAGGGAGCTGCCACACGACACTTGCATGAAGCAGAGCCGGGGGATCAGCTCAGCATATCCCAAATATCCCCAGTGGGGTCATAACACCTCTGGGTTGATTCAGGCATCAAATGCGTCTCAAAGCCCTTTATCTCCAGCTCTGGCTGTGGCTCATTGAGGCTGCTGACCCCAATTTTTTGTTTAAGTATTAACTAACTAATAGCAGATGGTGTTGAATTTTGTCTGCCCCTTGACCCATAAGGTCAGGTCACACAGGCTGTGAGGGTGCAGCTAGGAGATGAGGGTGTCCAGTTTAGTGTGTTGACATAGATGATTTTCTTCATCTTTCCCAGTCCTGCCCTGCTGCCAAGAGCAGGGGCAGAAATCCTTTCAGGCTTAACTAAAAGAGTCATTAACCTTTCCAAAATGAAAATGCATGGACAAGTGGGTACCAGTGTCCATCACAAGGGAGGAAAGGGTTATATTAGCTAAGGGATGTTGTCTCCCAGCCTCTCTCACCACACGCCCTCAGATCTTTCCCCACCCCAAAAAATCACCTTCAGCAATCCAGTCAGTTCTCACAAAGCCCTTTCCACCAGACAGTTTCTGTTCCAAGCTCTTAGACTCCATTACAAGAGCTTATGCTTCTCCTGCAGCCCTTATAGCTGGAATTTGTCATCCTTAGGCCCCAGGGGCAACAGTCCAGGTGCTTTTTAAACTTTTCTCATCTGTCTCAGGAGGGTCAGGGATACCTGTGGCAGCCAGAGGTGCTGCCTCTCTATTTGGTGAGTGCAGTGCCACTTCTTCTGGTGCCTGGATGTGAAAGCAACCTGGGAAATGGTTTCAGACATGGAAAAAAAAGCCTGGTGGGAGCTGTCCCAAAGCTGGCTGCTAATGGAGATGGTCATCGTAGCCTGACCACAGAGAAAATCCCATCACAGCCTTGCTTTTAGACAGCATGAAGATTGGTTCCTACTGTCTTTAGCCAAAGATCTTTAGAAAGAGCTGAAGTCCCTGTAGTAACTTCAGGAGCATCTGCACTTCTCAAACGTGCCAGATTAAGGTGTTTGGTGCAAGTCAAGGGGTCCAAAAACCAAAAAAGCTTCTCTTAAGCATTGCCTTTTGGAGACAGAGCTGGAAGGTTGTTCTCAGAGGGAGCCTTTGTGTCCCCAGAGACTGAAATATATAGAGAAAAGCTTCCCTTAACTTGAAACTTTGTTTCAGCCTTCCAATCTACAGAGAGATACCATTGTCTGAATGCCAGGTGAGCAAACTTCTGCTTCAATTAGAAAAAAATAAACAAAAAGATGAGACACATTTTTTTTGTCATTGCACGGGGTTTTTTTGTGGGTTTTTTTTTTTTTTCTTTCTTTCTAGCAAAAAGGGAGAAGATGGGAAACGGAGGTTTTCCAGATATGGATGGGCTGCCAAAGACCTGACCCAGGCTTTCCCCCTGACCTTGGGAACACGGAGAATTCAAAGTCTGCTCCAGTCCTAGATGAGTTATACCTCCCAAAACCCGTGGGTGTTCAGGCCTGCCTCAATCTCAGAAATAAGCAGCTGCTTGCAGGATGTGATGAAAGAGCTGCACAGGCTCCCCCATTTTCTGGCTGCTCCAGCCCATGGAGGCTTAACTTGCTTCTGAGCTCTCATGATGAAAGAAGGTGCAGCTTAATAGAAAAACTAGAAAGGAAAATGATTATTGAATTTTACTGCAAAACCCCAAGGCAGGATGGGGAGAGGGATGTAAAACTGTTTGAGGAAATGAAACCGGCAATGGGGAAGGGCAGAGCGTTAATAGCTGCAGTCTTAATTATCCCAACTTACCATGGGTAAGTAATAATTTTCAAGTATCATTCAAGTGATCACAAGTTTGGCCCAGCTCTTCTTAAACACAGTGCTGTAATTATTGATACTTGTCTGTTATCAGGAGCTGCCGGAAACAACAGGTCAAGGCTGTCATTGCAGAGTGAAGGAACTCATGCAGAAACCTCACCCTCAGAAATGCCATTTCTTCTTGTCCTATCACTTGTTACCTGGGAGAAGAGACAGGCTCATTTTCAGGCAGTTGTAGAGAGTGATAAGGTCTCCCCTGGGCATCCTTTTCCCCAGGGCCGGAACAGCCTCACCTCCCTCAGCTTCTCCTCACAAGATTTGTGCTCCAGATCCTTCACCAGCTTTGTTGTCCTTCTCTGGACATGCTTTAGCACATCCTCAATGTCTTTCGTGTTTGTATTTTTATTCTTGTATGGGTTATCTTATTCTTGCTTCACACTGCTCTTCTGTTAATATTATTTGTCACAGCATCCTTGTACCTGTTAGTCTCATTTTGTAGCAAGCTGCTCCATGGTCCCTGAACCTGCTGCCCTGCCCTCCCCTCTTCTCCCCTCCTGATTTGGGAAGGCACTGGATGGCAAATGCTTTGAATGTGGTCCTGCCACAGCACCACCAGCACGTGGGGGATGACACTGCCACCAGCCCCTGCTTGGGGAAAAGAGGGGTGACCACCTTTATTGTTCGTTTCATAATAAAACCCACTAAATTAGTTTTAAAAGGCCACGTAACAAAGGGGATTAATGGACCTGAAAATGAAACCCAATGGTTTATGGTGCTTTTTTTTTTTTAGCTCTAGTCTCCTCCGTTTCAGCCAGTGAAGCAAAACTCCCAATTATTTATGGAGCTGAACTGAGTTGCACCAGCACTCAAGAATTAAATGCAATTAAATATGTGTATGCAGCTCAAGAGCAAGGTGATTTCTCTGTGAGTTGTCTTGCTGTGTATTAAGAGCTGCTGCTGGTGGGCTTGTCTCTGAGTTACATTATTTCCCCTGAGATCAAAACAAATCAATATTTCCCCACTTGGTGTTTCTGAAGATGATGTTTCAGTAACAGCTGAACAGCAGGGTCTGGAAAAAAACAGGATTATAGACAAAATATTAAAGGATGGAAAAATCAAAGACTGCAAGAACTCAAGGAGAGGAGATGGAACAAATTATTATTAGTAGTAGTATTAGTATTATTAGTTACTTGGTTTAAAATTTTACCATGTGTGGTTTCTCATGGTCAGAATCTTAATACTACTGCACCATTCCCTTGCAAATTATCAACCCAAAGTAATTTGATAAAACCAGACAAGATTATAGCCACGGAGATGGGAAAACAGAAGAGCAGGAGATTCAGAAATAACCTCTAAGTGTTCCAGATTTCTTACTCTGAAGGAAAAATCACAAGAAAAATATAACTGCAGGCTCTCAGACAGGTTACCTTGCAACGTATACAATTCTTCCATTTAGGGAATAACCAGGATATTATATTGCTGCTTTTTTCTTTGATTATACCCACTTCTGTAAGAGGTCAACATCTTAAGATTATCTTTTTTGTACAGTGTTATGGGAGCACTTTGCTGTGTCTTTCCTCTGTCAATCTTCAGCTTTCCTCTCATGACAGCTGCTGGCTTCCCTAAATGAAGGACAGGCTTTTCTGCAGTGAAAGATGCTTTTTCCTTCAGGGAAAAAAAAAGAAAAAGAAAAAGAAAAAAAGACAAAACACAAAACACAAAACCAGCAGGGGGGATATAATTGTACTCATCACCTGCAGACAGATATATTGCAATTTTTATTTGATTTTTCAAGGATATGATGAAAAGTCCAGTTTGCTTATCTGGGGGTTTAGTAGGAGAAACTGAGCTGGTTTACTGCAGGTGCATGAGAAACTGTGGGAACAAGGATCCCCATGGTCTTTGGCAGGACTGATATCCACAGGAGATGTCCCTCCTTGGCCAGGACAGTCACCCACCTCTTGCACTGCCTGGTGCCCATCACCAGTGTGCCCCCAGGGTTTTATGGCACTGGAAACTACTGGAGGAGATGTGGCAGTCTCTTCCCTGGTGCAAACAGTGGGGTTTTTGGGGTGATTGCTCACACCACACAAATATCAGCTTTATTTTAAGTCACTGGGAGCTGGACAGGTCTTGGGGTCAGCTTCAGCCTGGGGGTACTGTGCTGGTAGTGCAAGCCTAATTTATTATTTAATAGCAAGTGGCTGTACACATGACTTTTATCACCCTCAATGCTCCTGTAAGCAAACCTCTTTGTCAGATTTGGTGTGAGAGGCAAATATCCTTTAATTTGATCAAATAAGCAAGGAAGCCCATCTGGCTCAGCTGGCTGGAGCACCCTCCAGCCAGAGCAGCTGTACTGCTTTACACCTGCAGAGATTTTGGCCCAAGTTTGCTATAGCTGAGCCCTGGACAGTAAAAGCTAACATTGATTTTCAATTCTCCAAGTAACAAAAAATGGATTTTCTTTCCCCCCTATTCAGCCAGGCAGAAGAATGTTACCACCAAAACAGCCTTTCTAAGCATAGAACTGGGCTAATCACCCACTGGCAGCCTGCATGGTAAAGAGCATGGTCCCACAGAAATGTGGGAAAAAACCCCAAACTCACATTCCATAGAAATGTTTCCTCATGTGTAGAAATGCCATTGATTTGTATCCTGGACCTACCTGAGAAGAAATTAACCCTAGCTGAATCCAGGACAGACATAATTCCTCACAAATGTTTTCCTGGCATGATAGGGCTTGCATTTCAATCTATTTTCCCACTGTATGTACATAACATAGTGTGTCCCCGGGCAACATGTAGAGAATAAGTTACCTATCTTTCCATGTTTCTGCCAGAAGTATCTTGAAATTTTTAAAGCTTAAAGATGACTGAGATCCAGGACAATAGCAGAAAATACCAGAGAGCATCAGTATGTCCAAACTTATGTTTTTGATGATTTTATAAACAATTCTATCTAGTTAAAAATTCCCTCCTTAACTCCCAGTGTCAGGCTATTTCTAGATGGTGTGCAAAGGAGAAGCCCCTCTGAAAATTTTGTTTTGCTCTTTCAAGGCTTCTCCACAAATACCCATCCTACTGCATGTTGAAGCAGCCTATTTTTGGTCGCTTCTCATAGTAGGGTCTTATTAATTTATTGCAAGAAGTAATAAATAATAGTAATGAGCACCGTCAGCCAACATCTGCTGCACAGGGCCCAGCCACCAGGTCTAGGGAATCTGAGGAGAAAGATGATAAAAGATGGTGGGAGCAGAGCAGAAAGCAGGCCTGAGGGAAGTGCTGGAGCTTTGCCATTAGAATCTGCCTCTGCCTCTGGGTGACAACTCCAGCCAGCTGGGGAGGGACTTCCTTCCTGAACAGCAAGAGCTGCAGGTCTGGTATGAATTCAGCTAGAAAAATCTGTGACATAAGGAGTGACTCCCTCATGCCAAATTCTGCTTAGAGGTGTCCCACCAGGTCACTGGTAAGTTCTTCTCCTAAATTAGCCAGATTTGAAAAGGGCAAAGTCCTACTCTCTACCGCTGCCAGTGTGGCAGGAGACAACACATGTATCTCCAGGAAAAACTATTTTCATCATTAGGATAAACTTGATACTGAGTTTTATTCATGTAATCAAAACATCTTTGATGATTCATTTTCCATTGTTCCTGTACAGTATTCAGGCTAAAAATAGCTGTGTTTTAGGTATAAAAGGCTTGTAGACTGTCCTTCCCATAGTCTTCAGTGTGGCAGAACAACTCCAGCAGGGTTAGTGGCTGCTGGGTATAAAGGGAATATCAGTCATTTTTCATTTGTCATCAGGTATCCGGGCTGGATGGACCTGTCAGGATATATGGGGATCAGCACCACGAGGGACCCTTTCATCCTGCAGTGAGGCATTTAAGGTGAAGGCAGCTAACTGGTGAAGTATTTCCTAGCTGGTCACCCAAGGACAAGGAGAATTTGAAAGGTAGCTGGAGCTTTCCTTGGCCAAATACTCATTAGAAGGAATGAAGAAAAAGAAATGTGCAGTGGAAACCTTTTCTAAAACACTGGTGTAGCCTGCATAATCTTTATTAATGCACTGGCTAAGAGAACTGATTTCCTCTAAGTGTGTGATAATGGAAAAGTACCAGAGGTTTCAGATGAAGGTCAGGTGAGTTCTGGTTCGGGGGAACATTAACTCCACTACAGCTGGGAGTTTTTAATGAAACATCTCCCATCAAAGACAGCTCACACAGGGCTGAGCAGCAGCTTTGCAGTCGCAGCTGCTGTGGATATGAGCCTGAGCATGCAATACAAATCCTGACATTCCTGAGACAACCCTTTATCTATCCACAGCAATGGCGTGGTCCTGTTTGCCTTTATTAAAGCACTTGCTGCTGTGGGAGTTACCATAGAACCAAGGGACGTCCTGAGCCAGAAGGGACCCACCAGGATCATCAAACCAACTCCAGGGAAGAGTGAAAGGTGGCATCAAGGCGATAGCTGTGTCTCTGGGACCAGCAGAAAAAACAAAGCCTCATGGAGGGTGAAGGCATGAGCTGACTGGTAATGGCTGTGACAGCCTGATGTTTGTGGTGCTGCCAAGCAAAACAGCCACCACACTAAGTTTCCTGAATAGAGAACATCCTACTGCAAAACATTGTGACTGCTGTAGTGCCTGTGTTAGATCTCAGCATTGTTCTCATCTATCTGTCCTGGGTTGGCCATACCTGTTTGTATCCCCAATTGTCCTCTTGCTTATGCTGGACATTAAGTTCTACAGCTTTAAGTTAGGCCCAGAGAGACAGAGAGAGTGAAAGTGGAGGAAAAAAAACCGCTCGCCGTTTGTCTGCAGGATACTTTTACTTCTACGAACCAAGGCCTTGAGAGAGCGGAGAGGCTACATCCCAGCAGGACAGCGTTATCTTTTTTTGTTTGTTTGTTTTGGTTTTTTTTTCGTTTTTTTTCTCCATTCTCTCTGGTGTGGGTGCTGGAAGAGCTCACAGCGGAGGGTTTCCTTGGATTTTTCCCGGCTTTTTGCAGGGAGAGACTTTGTTTCTTTTGCTGGGTATTTTTTCCTTTTTCCTCTTCCTGGGACTGGTTGGCATCGCGTGGGCCCAGGACACCAGAGAACCCCTGGGGGGCCCCCCCCCTCACCGACTCCTACAGCCGGGCCCTGCAATCGGCCCCCCCCCACTGGAGAACTGAACCGGACTCAGACGGACTCTGAATCTACCATCTCTTCAGAGGAAGGAGAGGTTTCATTGTTTTCATATTATCCAAATTTGTTTTCTATGCTTGTGAATATTCTATTTGTTAAATAAATAGTTTTTTCCACTTTTTCTCTAAGGAAATTCTTCCCGGACCTGTAGGGGGAGGGGTGATTGGAATCGGCTCTTCCTAGAGGAGACCCCCCTCCCCCCCCCGGAGGTTTCCTCCTAAATATTTGCCCTAAACCAGGACACTATCTTTCCAGCTTGAGCCTCTGGGAGTAAAAATAATCCAGGACTTGATTCCTGGATGTAAAGTGGATGCTCTGCAGGCCTTAAGCAGAATGCATCTGCAGCAAACCAGTTTAGCCCGGTCCCTGGGAGCTGGGAGGTCTGGAAACACTGGGGACACACACAGCATGCATGGCACCTCCTGGAGAGTGTGTGCTGGCCAGATTCCTAAATGCTTCCACTGTGCTTTTGGCTCTTAATTACTGGCGTTTTAAAGAAAACCACTGGATAAGATAAAGATTCACTTGTTCTGGGAAAAAAAAAATTAGATCACAATATAATTTGGATAGTGACAGTGTTCAAGGAGACTTCAAAGCTGCATCCTCATGAGCTCTGAGATGGAGCAGCCTCTCATGGAAGGAAGGAGCAAGCCAGGCTGCCCTGAAAGTGTGAGCTACGTGCAGTTTATCCCCTTTAACGTGGACATCCCATTGCCACCCCCCATCCAGGCCTCTCCCAGGCTGCTGGGAATAGCCATGGGCACGGGCAAGTGTCCAACAGCAGCAGATTGACAGGAAGGAGAAACCTGCCAGGAGATCAGCAAACCCTTTTGGACACTGGACCAGGCACCCACAGCTGCTCTTTGAGGAGCACGAGCTAACAACCCTGCTACACTTCCATACGTCATTAGGCTGATGTGCTGTTTAAATAGAGTCATCAATCATTTTGTTATTAAACCCCTTTGTGCCTGGCAACAAACTGATGGGAAACGAAAGCATTAGTGGGTTGTTTGAGGATTATAAAACAGTACTTGTAGAGCTCTCACTGCTTCAGTGGAAGGTGAAAAAGCACAGAGGATCTAATTGAACGTGCCAAAACAAGACTCCAAAAGTGCTGCGACTTAAATGGAAATAACCAATTGAGTTGCCTTTTATTTGTTCTGTCATGCTCAGCCTTCCAAGTGTGCATTTGGGTTGCGTTTGCAGCATTTTTCCTGCAAATCCCAAAACTTGCAAATCTTAAAAAAAAAAAAAAAACCTGAAGAAAAAGGAAATCTGAGAGTCTCATGAAATATATAGCTCCAGCAGCTTGTACCTTAAGAAGGATGAACTGACTCAAGTCTCCTTGTTTCACAATTAAAACACTATATTCTTACTCAGAACTTACTGAGTACTTAGAAAATTATATATTTCTGCTTTTGCTCTTGGTTATCTTCATTTCAGTAACCAGTTGCAGGGAGATACTCTAATAGTGTTCCACTTAATTCTGTATTGAAAGTTTGCACTTAAACCACAAATAAAACTCTTCCGCTTCACAATCTCATTGTTAAGTTTAACTTCCATATTATGGTCATAGGTTTTTCAAGGAAACCACATTTTGTGCATCACATCCTGTATGAAACACATGTTGGCTTTTCCCAGGAAGCAGTTAAAAATCCCATTTATTAGCTCTGTCAACAGCAGCTGTCGAAATGCTGTAGCCCAGCTTGTTCATTCCCACAGCTGTAGCTCCTTGAGGAGAACAATGAAACGTCAAAGGCAAAGCCTGCCCATTATCCTGCACTGAGGTCTAAGTTGTTCCTCAATCTTTATCAACTGCAACATGAGAGCACAGCCCTGAGCAGCACAGAGCAGGTGAAGACATGGGCTGCTCTCTCTCTCTTCCAGCATAAAGAGTCTTTAAATGGCCCTAGCCTGAGCTGCATTCAAAAAGAGGCAAGAAGAGATCTCAGAATCACAGAATGTTCTGAGTTGGAAGGGATCCACAAACATGGACTGGTTTGTTTTGGAAGGAACCTGAAAGATCATCTTGGTTTCAATCCTGCTGCCATGGCAGGGAGACCAGGTTGCTCAAATCCCAATCCAACCTGGCCTTGAGCATTTCCAGGGATGAACTGCAAGGTGTAAAGAGACTCCTGCTTTATTGTGCCAAGCAAATTTTGAATATCCACCTTGTGTTTTGACTCTGATCAGTCCAAAAGCCAGGCACATCAGCTTTCTGACTATCAAGGGGCTCTTCTACTTACACAGCACCTTGAATTCTACATAAATATGGGAGTATGGGAAGCAAAAGGCTTTTGAAACTTGATTGTCTTGCTCCAGCAGAGGAGAAACAGCAGACTTGTCTGCTTCCTAAGCCCCACCAAATGGATCTCTTTTGCCCTCAGCTCCGATTCCGCAGCAGAGAGCGCGGCCTGGCCTCCTGGCAGAGTGCCTGGGGAGGGTTGGGGATGGTCACCTTGCTGTGACATGCTCCAGACAGTGGCCTTGCAGAGCAAACAGACCTTCATTTCACACCCAGAGGACAGCAGAGCAAATTGAAAAGCTCTGGGAAGCAAGGCAGGCAGCACAAGTCCTCTGCCTGTCCACTGTGTGTTAAAGGTAAAACAGCTCCCTAAACCTCAGCGTGCTATAAAAGTGCTGAAAGCAGAAAAGAAGAAGAGACATCTATTGCACTGTTTTCCATAACAATTTTATGTCTCAGAATCTTCTGTGTATGAATTTTTTATTTTTTTCTTTAATAAAGTACTAGCATGCCAGAAAGTATCATAAAAGAGGAAGAGAGCAACGGGGTAATATAATGTTGGGGAGAGGAATGAATAAGAGCAAGCAGGCCCCAGGATCTGGAAAAAGAGCTTGTTCTCAGATATTTGAGGGTGGAAACCACTTTTATTTTAATTTCCTGATTGAAGCCAACAGCCCTAATTCTTCCTTCATCACTAATTAGACAAGTAACCATGACTAAGTCAATTTGGTTGGAGACCAAACAACGAAGGAGAAAAATCCCAAATTAATATTTCCATTTATAGCATTAATTCAGGGAAGAATTAAGGTGGCTTGGATGCTTATTTTTGCATTTCTACATCTTAACAACTTCGAGCTTCTCTTGAAAATCTAACTGAAATTTAGGTTTGAATTCAACTTCCTGAATGTGTGTTTTCCTGGGGCTGGAGCATCCCTGTGGTGTGCTTTGCCCATAAGCTCAACACTGGTTCTCCCCATGTTTCTTTCTAGAGCTGTAACCAAATAGATGGAGTTAATAACACACACTCAGGCCTCACATTGTTTCCGACCTTGCCTCCTAACTGAGAATCCCTTACTTTTAATGCAAATAAGTATGACAGAAAATGGATACATTTCCCCATTTGTTTTGGTTTTGAAAGGAACAGGATTAGCGAAGAAAGCAGATGCACAAACATCACAGGAGCACACAGGACACTGGCTGGTATAATCTGCCACAAAGTCACCGCTCTCTCGTGTCCCCTGAAATATTAATCAGCTGCTGTGCTGGCAGTGCCATTGCTGCCTCCCCACCCAGCTCATTCCTGCTCTATTCCTCGAGGAGGTGGCTGTTCCCTGCTGGAGCTGCTCCGTGATGTGGCACCAGGGGTGAGCTCTGTCTGATGCCAAGGCCAATGCCAATTTATGAAGTTCTTTGTCTCGTGGAGTCTCTAAGCTCAAATATAATTAGCTAAAAGCCTTTTCTAATCCCATCACCCTCTTGGTGGGGTGCCTATCTGGAAAATCAAGGTAAAACCTTGGCTGATAAAGGACTGAAGGTACAGCCAGAGGCACAACCAAGCCCCTCTCCCCTTCCCGGCTGTGCCCAGGCACTGCAGCCCCTGCCTCCAAGCATGGAGCAACTTTGCAGCAGGAATATGTAGTTACAGACCTGATTTTGAGCGCACTCTGTGTGTGACACAAAGATACATTAAATCCACAATTCTGGAGACACCAGCTCTGTGACAGCCTTGCTCTGCCAGCCATACTTTGATGATTCAACACTGCTGAAAGTCTCAAAGTAAAAAGGAACACACCACAGCTCTGCAGGCTGCTTTTAGCCAGACAGCTGAACTCCTGACACTCTGGCACTATTATTTTTGTTAGCAACATGAAAGAAGGTAATGTGAAAGCAGAGTCTGGGGCTGGTATGCAAAGGGCACTCTGATCACCTGCAGGAGACTTATCCCTGTAATGCAGCGAGTTAAACTTCTGCTGCCTGTGCTTCTGTTAAAGATCAGAAAAGGTCCCCTTGGAGAAGAACTGCAGCAGCTAGCTCTCTGAATGGGCAGGCATCCAGCCAAGCTCCTCTCTGTGGAAAAGTATTTCATATCTCCACTGACCTTTGTGCTCATTCCCAGCTCCCAGCATCTCAACAGTATGGACATCTCCATGCAAACAGGCAGGACACCTTTAGAAGCTTGTTTAGAGGACAGAAAGCTCCAGCAACCCAGCCCAGCCATCAGGGCATCTCTCAGAGCAGGGGAGACCCCAGCAGAAAACTCCCATCCACCACCCCAAGCTGCAGAACACTTGGGGTAGGAGAAGACTCTGCTGTTTGAGCTTTGCAATTCTTTACAGCACAGTTAAAGGTTTGTTACACCAGAAAGAGAGGGAAGATCTACACAAGGTGCTGCACCTTTGGGGCACCACAGATAGCTCCAAGATATAATCATACTGTGTAAAATGTTAAAAAAAAAACCCCCAAAACATAAAGCAAACCTGAGACCCAGAGCTTCTGAGTTTCTGGGGAGTGCTCAGACCAACAGAGGTCCCACATTAACAGGAGGATCTAGCAGCACCACCACCACTCCTGGTTAGAATGGTGAAGATATTTTTGGGGCTCAGGTATGGATGGGTTGGGCCCTTTTTAGTGCCTCCAGGTCAGCAGCACTTTGGTGCATTTGCACAGAGGTTCCTGATCTCCTGAAACTACAGCAGGGCTTGCAAACTTAATAGAACAGAATGAAGACAAAAACCTGGATGTCACCAAGATTCTGCAGCAGCTCCAAATGCAGCTAGAGAAGTTCAGTATAAAAGGAACCTCCTCCACTGTATTTAAGGCACTAAAACCTCAGATTTAGCAGTGCCAAGGACAAATCAAAGAGGGAAAAAGCAAAATAAAAGCATCTCTTCTACTTTGTATCACAAAAACCCTCAGAAACAATAAGTCATGCTACCAAAATGGATATTAAAATATTTTTTAAAAATATATATTTTTAAAAATACTGTACCCTCAAAAGAATGATAGAAAATAACTGACAAGGGAATTTACTGCCTAATGAAGTCATTGCTGGAGATACCTCGCAGCACACAAACCAAATCATTATGTTCCTTTGGCCAGATTTGGAAGGCGTATCACAAAAACTTCAACTATGAATAGCCTAAAAATTAATTCCATCCTCAGCCTTTGACAGTGCCCACATTAGACTATTCAACAGCAAGGTTAAACATGGAGAGACCCCCTGGAAATGTTCAAGGCCAGGCTGGATGGGGATCTGAGCAACCTGCTCTGGTGGAAGGTCCCTGCTCATGACAGAAGGAATGGAACCAGAACCATCCTAAAGGTTCCTTCCAGCCCACATCCATCTCTAGTTCTCTGATTTAAAAAGTCTACAAAGCAGTCACAGTCAAAGACAACTTCACAAAAGAGCACGAGTAGCAATTCAGCAATCAGATAAATAAAAAAATTAAGAGACAGAACAAAGAGCACAAGAGAGATCTGTAATGTTATGGGATGAAGTGACCTCCTGGAGGACTCGGGGCTCTCAGCTGGGGCTGGCAGCATTTTGCCTGCTGAAGTCCAGAGCCTGCAGTGCTCAAGGCAATGCTTGTCAGTGCCATCAGGGCTGTGGCATTTCCTACAGCAGACAACTGGGTTGGAGCACCTGTGTGCTCTGCAAAATACAAATGGTATGATAATTCAATGAAATTACACTGTGCATCCACTCAGCACTAATAGGAGCATTTGCTCCAAAGCTGCTTCTCCAGAGAGGCTGGGACTGGGCCAGCTTACCCAATATTTATCAAAGCAGCAATTCTGGTGAACCTGTTGTAAATAAAGGGTCATCCCTAGCTGATAATGCAATGTGTGCCACACACCAGAGAGCCTCAGGAGAGGTGCTGTGAGCCCTCCTCATTATGGATCAGGTCCAGGAGTAATATATGAGAGTCCCCAGACTGTTTTCTTGGGTTTTCAGCAACTCACTGTTAAGTTAAAATAAAAGAAAGCTGTGTTTGAGAAGCAAAAAAAGCCCCGATTATTTTACTGTGCAGTGGTAACCTACTGTATCCAGTGAATTCCAGAGAAAGTTATTGCTAAAATTAAAGTAGAAAAATATTGAAAACTCTTCTAGGAAACTTACAGAGACTTCCCAAACATCATTGAAGTGACAGAGAAAACTGAGATGTGTATTTTTATGGTATCTGTGAAACCAAAAAGAAATCAGGGATCATTCCACCACTCATCCCACTATGATCAGGGTTTTCAGTACATCCATTGCTGCCCTAGGAGTCCCAAGCAGCTCCAGCTGGTGACGGAAAATGCCAGAAGGACTTCAGAAATTACTCAGTCCAGCTAAATATTTTAACAGGGGAGATGTTTTGGTTATAAAAATATTTCTGCCATGGACTGGGAAGAGTTAAACCCCCCAAGTCTGTACAACAGCACAGATTTTTTTATTTCTTTGCCTTTTTTTTCCCCTTTCCTTTGAATGGGTTTGTTTGTTTCCCTTGGAGGCTGCAGTCACACACAATAGGCAGATTTTTCAATTAAGCCATTTTATTTCCCACTTTTAGTCTTCAATGGAGCCCAGGTGCCAATTGTTTGCTACTTGGTTTCTGCATTCCCTTTCCTGCCTACAGCTTAACCCCTTTCTCTCCTTCCTGCTTTTGGGGGTGTCATTGGTCAAATCCCCTCCTCATGCAGATGGCTTATAAATAATCATTAAATAGCTTGGGAATGGTCTATGTCAGGTATCAGTGGCATTAAACAATGCAGTATATGGACCATCCACCCATGAATTTAGCAACAGCTGGATAGCAACTACTCATCTTTCCTTTCCTCTTCATGGTATATTTATTTATAAAGAGAAAACATTCAGCTTTTATTAAAAGAAAGAAGCCACAAATCACCAACAGGCAGCTTAAGTGAGCCTTTCCTGATTTATTTTGGGAAGACTGACAAAGACACTGTAACGATTTTTCTTTTAAATCCCTCACCACCCAATCACTTACTGGGGAGGCAGCAAGTTTCAGCGCACAGCTGCCATCCTGTGCTCGTGGGGAGAAACCTCTCCCAGCCTCTGGAAAGTACAGAGGAGGGGGTTTACACAGAGCAGGGATTAGTTAGGCCCAGGCTGGGCACAGCTTAGTCTCGGTGTCACTGCTAGAGGTCTTAAGCCCTTGCGTCTATCAGATTGATTGTGGTTGTCGTGCAGCCTCTGTGCTGCTGTCAGCGTGCTCTGACACGGTGCTCAAGTGCTTGGGGTTCTGCCTCATGCATTAAACATCAAAGCAGGCGAGCAGATGAAACCCTGCCCTGCCACGTGCCTCACTCTGCATCGCTGCTGCCAGAGCAGGGGAAAGCCTGGATGGTTTCAGTTCCCTGGAGAAGTCACAGTGCGGTGCTGAGCGCCTGGATTGCATCCCCTGCAGCCACCAGGGGAGTGAGGGCAGGGAAAAGGGAGAAGGGGAGATAAATAATAAAACACCCCAACAGAACTGAGAGCAGGGAACAGGGAGGAGAAGTGGAGGTAAATAATAAAAAAAACCCAACAGAACCACCAAGGCTGGAGAATGTGAGGATAAATCTAAAACTGTGCTCTCCAAGAGTTGAAAGAGCACAATTTTAAGAACAAGACATCCAGACTGAGATGAGGGTCTTGCACTTTTCCCTAATATTCCTGGTACCATAACCCATTTTAAAATAAAAAAAGCCATCTGTGGAAATGGGATGCTCCTTTCAGCCCTGCAGACTTTCTCCAGCACCACAAAACAGCCACTGTTCTTCCTGTACCACTCAAGGCTGAGCCATGTATGGGCACCCGTTTGGTTTTTTTTTTCCTTTGTGTGTGTGTGTGTGTATTTCTTTTTTTTTTAAACCAAGAAAAACTCAGTATCAAAATTTTAAAAAGGACCCACAGAGACTTAGGGAAAGTCAGCATAAATATCCAAACAAAACACAAAAGACTGAGCTACGAAGAGATCATACTTAGAGCAGGAGTGGTGAGGTGGGAGGGAAGAAATGTAGCAGGAAAATTTAACACTATTTCAGAGGGTTTATATACAATGTTTACATCCCAAGCAGCATTTAGAAGTGAAGATTTAGTGATTTATCCTATCCCAATTCACTCCTTTCCCATCAAAGTGATAGGCAGAACCAGAAGAACATCTGTGAACACACTGTTCACTACAAGGCATCACCCACAAACCCAGAACAGCTTCATCCTTGACAAACACTGTCCACTTGGGCCTTCTGAGGAGCTCGGATTTAGGAGAAAGCCTTGCAGCAGAACAGAGTTTCACATGTCAAAGGATTTAAACATATAAAAGGATGTGAAACCTGATGGGACCTGAAAGAATTGAAGGAGAACATGCTTAGAACAGCATCTTTGGCCAGTGAAGACAGATAACCCTCACAATTCATTAATGGAGGATCTGGGAGTGAAGCCCAGCAGGAGATGCTGGCAACATGAACTCCTGCCCCACACAAGATGGTCCCCAGAGAGCCCAAAAGGCCATGCCAAGCTGACAAGATCTGACCACAATACCTGCCTTCAGCCAAACCTGCTATTTATTTTTCATGAGCCACACAGAAACCTGATGTATTTATGATCACTTCTTTCTCCAGGTTGAAATTAGCACAGGTTCCCAAAACTGAAGGAGAAGCCTTGTACAGACAATTCCTTCTCCGAGGCTCAGCTCCAGTACCAGGCTCAAGGCCTGGCATGCATAGGCATTTGGCAGGGAGTAGTAAATCAAGTGAAAGAACATTTCAGGGTTTTTTTTCAGCTGACTGTTTGGGAATTTACTCGGAATGAGCTTCCTCCCCACGAGGGATTTCAATTCTACCCATGCACAAAGAGGAGAAAACATTAATGCAGCGTTAAGACAGCTCGGCGTGGAGAGCAGCGCGCACAGGCTGAGCAGAAGGCCATGGAAGTTTTGTGACACCCAAAACTAGGTATTAGCAATTTCTCAAGGACAGAGTTGTGAAGTTCCCAATAACAACAGCAACCTTCCCTCTTGCAGCTTGGCCCAGCAGACGCGAGTCTCCCTGAGACTCAGTTGTGCCACAGGACAGAGTTCCTCACCCCTTGGTGGAGGGGACTGGAATGCTGCTGGTGCTATCGGGGACACACTCACACCACATCCTCCCCAGGAACTCCAAGTGAAGGGAATTGTTTCTCTTTAAAGGGACATTTTAAAAATTGCACTTTGCAAAATAAAATTTAAAAACAAACCACCCGGCAACTATGGCATCCTAAGAACAAGGAATATGCAGGTGAGACTTACCCTCTGGCTGTGCTTTCTATGCAGATTTCAGGCTGGGTTTGCCTGCAGGATCCTGTCTGGTTCCAGGCATTACACAGCTGTAGTGATAAATTACAGCATGTTACAACTGAGATTTAAGTTTCTGTTGGATTTGTGGTTTTTATTTACCCACCCTAGCCAACTTGTGCATTCTATGGACTTGGAAGCCATCAGTAAAATGGTTCATAAAATATTAAGGGCACTGCTTCCCAGTGATATGGGAGAGCTGTGGGAATTGAACTGGTACCAGGGTACAATTAACCCAGGGAAAGGTTAGATCATTATGTTTCCAAGCAAAAAGGGGGTGCATAATAGCACTGGGTCCTCAGTGGCCAATGTATTTTGGAAATAAGATAGCATATGTAGTCTTTCTGAAGGCTCTGAATCCAAATCCATGTGTGGATGTAATTTAATGCACAGTGCTTTATGCAATTATACCTACAGATGCCTAAGTGAGAATTTAAATTAGCATTAGCTTGATGGCTTTTGCTGAAGGCAGACAAACGCAAACGGGTGCAGGGCAGATTTTCCTGTGAAGCTCTGCAGATCCCCATCAGTTCCCCAGGCACTGTTCCAAATGCAAACCCTGGGGATCTTTTCAGCAATTAGGCCCACTCCAGCAAGAGCCTCTCTGCCCAAGTGGGTTCAGCAACGAGACCCCACCTCTGCACAAACCCCATCCCCAGTGTGCCAAGTGGCACTGTTTGGGCAAGAGAGAGAATGATGCTCAAACATAAGGACCCCACGGGCTCATATAAGAATTTTCTTTACCCAGAAATTCTCATAAATCCATGTATACCAGTCTGAGAACCTGGATGTGAGACGCAAGAAGACCATTTGGGAATAAATTTCTGAGAAATCTGTGAAGGTTCACTCATCACCACCAAAACCTTTTGCCTCTGGGAATTGTCAGACTCCCTGCAGAGGCATTTTGCAGTTGTTCTGTGCACAGACTGAGGCTCAGGCATGCTGCATTTACTGCATGTGTTTGTTTCTGCAATACCTGCACACAGAAAGCAGGCTGAACCCTCTTATTTGGCCCAGAAACATTGAAAAAGACAAATTATCAAGTGTCACATGAGCAAGGGGCAATGTCTCAGGGCTCCTCTGCACTGAACCACAAGACATCTCTTGCCCTTAATGCCCCTTGGATGGTCAGCATCCAAACCCCAGCAGGAATAAAGGACTCAATAGGATGTCTATTTTAAACACTCAGATTTGCAGACAGAGCTTGTTACAACTTCAAAGTACCCCAAAAGCAACATTTACACTGATCTCAGCAAACCACTGAACTTTTCATCTACCCAAAGGGAATTTCACATTCCTCCAAACCAAATAATTAGTATATTTTTTTCTGGCTGTGGTGGCTACAGAAGCCTGCAGTGGCTTAGGGGTTTTTTTCCCTGTCACTAATGAGTATTAGGAGGGCTGTCTTCCTGATGAGCCAGAAGTGTTGGCAGCAAACACACAGCATAAAAGTGATTGAGAAGCAGCCTGATACCCTAATTTTATGAAAAAAACCCAAAGCAACAGGATACATAATCAGCTGTGGCAGGGAAATTATCAGCTGGGGAGAGCACCATTTGTTTGCTGCAGATGCAGCAGCAGACTTGGATCCTTCCCTCCGTGAAGCAGGTGCAGGTCAAGCAAACTGAGATCTGCCAGGACATTGCACCTCTTGGGCACCTCCCCACTGGGCAGAGGGCAGAGTGGCACCAAAGGATTGCATGTCACCTGTTAGACAGCAGGTTTTGTTTTCCCCACTCTGCTGCAAGGAAACATCTGGTGAGCTGACTCAATCCACAGCAGCACACGTCACCTTGGTGATCTACTGCTGGGAGCAGTTTTTCCCCTCCAGCAGCTCTCAGAATTGGCACTGGAAGGCTGATAGGTTTTTAAAACACCTGGGAAGCATTTCTGCACCTCTCATCCATCTGAGGAATGGCATATCTCAATGAGCACACACCACTGCTCCCATAATCCAGAGGCTGAATTTCCCTCTTAGCACAGATCAGGTAAAGAGGCACAGTTGCTTTGTATGGAAAACAGGTTGTGAATGATTTTTAAAGGAGTGATATTAAGACAAGCCTGACTCTTTTAGCCAGACGGGACAGAGGATATTCCCTCCTTTCCTGGGATCTCCTCTGGGATCCTCTACAGCTGTAGGACATTCTGCAGTTTGGCTGGGCCAGGTTGTAGCTCCTGGCCCAGCCAGGAAGAGAAGTTCAAGCAGCAATAGTGCAGCAACATTTCCTTCAGCAAGACTCTCATGTCAAGGCAGCAAAGCTCGTATTCCAAAACTTACCAAAGTAAATTCTCACTAAAATGTTTCAAGCCTCTTCATTTCCCCCTATAAAGGAATGACATGACCTTGGAATGCTGCTTTGTAGTTTGATTTTCTTCTTTTGCTGAACAACAAAGGAACAGCTGTTTCGATTTTTTTTTTGTTGCTGTTTTATTTCGTAGCAGGAATGTGTGTACTGAATATTTAGGACACATTATCTGAAAATAAAAGTACTGTTACTAAAGCAACTCGTGAGCGAAACACATGATGCCTCCCACAGTGAGTTCCCAATTCCCAGGAAAATTGGGATGACCAGGAAAGTGGGATGATGCTGTCTGGGCAGCAGCAGGGAGCCAGGTTCTTGTTGCAGGAAGGTGCTGCAGTGGTCAGCTGGATGGAAATGCCTTGCTCAGGAGCACAGGAGTGACTCAATTTCCTTAACTCTAACACTGTGGGACAGCACAAGCAGCAGCTCAACTTCAGTGCTCCACCAGAGCTCACACCATCTTTCCTGACTATCTCATTTCTTTCATCATTAAACTCCCAGACAGCACAATGGATTTGTACCTGCTGCCCCTGATCCTGACCCAGCCTCCTCCTGGGGCTCTGCTCTGTCCATCAGCCCAATTCACCTTATCCAGGGTGACTCACTGAAGGTCAGATTCCTGCACCGGACAGAGGAGGATCCTGAAGGCAGAGGAAGCCTCACACTTCAATACTTCAGCTGAGACAAATCCAAACTCTTCTCCCAGTCTGGGAGGATACCTAGCTGGTGTTTCAGTGCCATGTGATTTATTGTTACCTAGGACGAGGCTACAAAGCCACTCCTGTGAACTCCTGCTGGTTTAAAACGCAGACAGGGGTGTTCCCTCATAATTACAATTAATTAGCAGCAGATGCTTTTCAAAGGATTTTAACAAGTCTCCCAAGGGACCAGACACCAACCTCAGCCTAACCTTTGCTCCCTAAATAGGACATCCCTGGCCACACCTGTAAGCCCCAAACCTCTTCAGGTGCCCACAGAACTCACCCTGAGGAGCTGGACAGGAAATCTGATATGAAAGGCTTTTGATAGCAGAACATTGTTGTTTGCTCGTGTTCCTGCTGTTCTCCATGTCCTCAGCCAAGAGCCACCATCCTGTGACAGGCAGCAGTGGCAGCTACAAAATGTGTGGACTCTGTTGAGGGGAAGCAGACAGCCAGAACCTGCATGGGAAGAACATCCATACGCTGAATTCTTACGCAGCTTATGAATCAGGGCTCCAGAAAAACGTGGGCAAAAGACAATGTTTAGTCTTTTGAAATCTAAATTTGTATGAATGAGAGAAAACTTTCAAATACTGACAGCAACCAAAATGCACTTTGGACAACCACAACTCTTGAGGTTCTTATCTGGAGTTGCACAAAGCAAAGAGAAGCTGAGGATGACTGGAAAATAGCAACCAATTCCGTGGAGTCCAGGCTCCCAGGGGTTTTACTACATTCAGCTGCTGCTTATCAAGAACTGGAAGAAAATAATTTTGAAACTTAGTCTTCAAGATATTCAAGACAAATTGCTCTTCATTTCCTAAACTCTCATTTCTCAAAAGTTGTCATGGCCATTTAAATAAAAGTATTAAATTGATGCTGATCCGAGTGACTGCTTAAGTCACTTGGGGGAATTAATTTAAACAAAATCCACTTCCATTTTGTTTATCTCAAAAATATCAGGACCAGTTGGAGAGGATTTACAGTGCAGTTTGAATAAAACCTCCCGCTATTCAAAACATGCCAGACTATGCCATAATGGAGCAGAAGCCAAGATGGGGCCCCAGTGAAGGCTACAAAAGGAAAGCCCTCTGCTTTAGCTGTGTTTTCCCGTTTTGCTGCATTCCCATGGTGAGCTCCATCAGCTGCGCAGTGTGTAAGCAGAGCTTATGCACGTGGGCTTTAGGGAAGGTGAAAGAAAAAAGCAGTTTTCGAGAGGTGACATTGCTGGTGCTGTCCCTGAGGCAGCTCTGAGGAGTGCTGCTCCCCCTCCATGGGGGCTGCTGATCACTGCTTTAGCACTGGGATGTCCCAGGGCACAACTAAACCCCAAAGTTCCTCCCCCTGCCTTTAAACAGGTGAGAGGGAGAACCCTGACGGCTGATCTGGATCTGCTTGTTCCAAGCACAAATACAGGCTGGGCAGAGAATGGATTGAGAGCAGCCCTGAGGAGAAGGACTTGGGGGTGCTGGTTGATGAGAAGCCCAGCAGGACCTGGAAATGGGCAGTGGGAGCCCAGAAAACTCCTCTGTCCTGGGCTGCATCCAAAGCTCCATGGGCAGCAGGTGAGGGAGGGGATTCTGCCCCTCTGCCTCATTCAGGTGGGACCCCACCTCAGTGCTATGCCCAGATCTGGGTCCCCAGCATGGGAAGGACATGGAGCTGTTGGAGTGAAGCCAGAGGAGATGATCAGAGGGATGGAACAGTTCTCCTTGAGGAAAGAGTGAGAGAGTTGGGGCTGTTCAGCCTGGAGAAGAGAAGGCTCAGGGGTGACCAAATTGAGACCTTCCAGTACCTGAAGGTGGCTACAAGAAGGACTTTTTACAACGGTCTGGAGGGACAGGACAAGGGGGAATGGCTTCAAAGTGACAGAGTGTAGGTTCAGATCAGCCATTAGGAGGAACTTCCTGGCTGTGAGGGTGCCCAGAGAAGCTGTGGCTGCCCCATTCCTGGAAGCGTTCAAGGCCAGGCTGGATGGAACTCTGAGCAACCTGGTCTGGTGGGAAGTGTCCCTGCTCATGGCAAGGCTGTTTGAACTGGATCATCTTTAAGGTCACTTCACAATGTCCTTGATTTCTGATACACTCCACTAATAAACAGGGAATGGCAGTCTGGAACTTTGAGGCAGCAGATGAAATTTACCCAGTCTGACACATGCAGGGCTTTGCTTTTCACTTGCACAGACCAGATTTTAGCAAGGTGATGGCTCCTCTCCCAGCCTATATGTTTTTCCTGCCTCTAATGCACAGCACAACATTACAGCAGAACACTTTTGCCTTTTTTTTTTCAATCAAGGTGGAAAGCTGAGAGTGTTTTGGAAGGTGAGGGAAGGAGCATTTTGCTGCTGGTTTTAGAAGCCCACAAGCCTTGTATGACCTTTGCCTCCTGGGAGCTGCCACGAGTTATCCAACCTGTCACCAGAGCTGGAGGTTGCAGCACAGCCCAGCCTCTGCCTCGAAGGAAAGGAGGCCTCATATCTGAGTATGTGGCACAGAAAAGCTCAACAGTCCTTTGGGGAGGAAAATAAAAAAAAGGAAAGGAAAAAAGGCAGAGGGAGAAATGTGCATGACAGACACTACCTGCGAGCAGGCTCAGAGCTCCCACTCCTCCTCCTCCTCCTCCTTTGGAAAAGCTTTCCTCAAAAGGTGAAAAACATCTTTCTATATTTATCTCACTCACTGAGCAGGAAAATATGCCACTGACCCAGGTTTATTTGCCCAGGACAAGCTATTGAGGGAGGCTTTAATCCAAACACAGTGCTGAAAATAGGACGGATGATTAAAATGCTGACATAGCACCCCATTTGTGTCTCTAAAGGTTAAGTGTAATTTTATGCCTTTCATAATTGCTCTGTCTACCCTGCAGAGCATTTTGCAGAGCATTTGCTCTTCCAATTCTGCCTTCAGCTTTCTAAATAAGGATTTTTATTGATTCTAGACTTTCTGTTCACTCCAGGTGAGCATCACTAAGGCTGAGAAATTCACCAGCAGTGCTTTGTCCCTGATATATATATATATATTTCCAGTTTTGACACATATACTACAAGCACAGGATGGAGACCTAATCCCTGCTGCCTTGCACGCAATGCTGGCACCTCTGGTCTGATCCAAACAAACACACACACCAAGAAATGGGTCCTGACAGCCTCCTGCTCAGCACAGAGCTACACATCCTTTAGAATAAAAGCCAAGCCACTCTCTAGGGTTTGTTGGGTCTGCACTGAAAGCTCAGCTCCCCTGAACTGCAGATATCAGCAAGACACTGCTGTGGATGTTCTGTTTTAGACCCTTGCTGTTCTGCTGAAATAAAATATGATTGTCCATGTCCCTATCTCACTTGCCCTCCCTTGGGCCAGCTGTCCTGCACTTTGTCTGATCCAAGTCCCCAGGGCTGTGGTAAAACACAAAAATGTTGTGTGGTTTCACAAACACAGGACTTTCTGGTTTTAGGGGCCTTTTGCTTTTTCAAGCCAGGGTGCCGCCTTGCCTCCAGATTAAAGGGTGCATCTTTGTTTTATCCAGCACTTCAACAGGCAAGAGGTGGCTCGTCTGCTTCAGAGCCACTTGCTTTTCTTACACCCTTCACAACCAAAGCCTGAAGGACAGGCCCTCAGTGAGGAGCTCTTTGCAGAGGGATTTGGGAATTTATGCAGAGTTCTTTCATCACTCCTGAACAAACAAGGCACCAGGTCTGTCCCTGCCCAGCAGGGTTTTGTTTAAGAGGTTGCTCTGGAAGGATGGAGAGCTCAAAGCTGTAGGAGGGCAGGTTCTTACCAAACCCAGATCCGTTTCAAAGGCTTTAGGGGCTGAAGCCTGGACAGGAAATTTATAACCTCCAGCAAAGCCTAAAGCAGATTCCTCAGGGGAAAAAAATTAGACTAGAGCAAACATAGCTATGTTGCATCCAAATACTCCTGCAGTCTCCAACTGTTGCTGTTTGTGGAAAGCACAAAAGGACATTTCTGCACCTTGTGCTGGAAAAACCAGGAGTCTAACCCTTTACCACCCTCAGCAAATTTTCATCCAGACAAGCGTAGGTTTTTGTGTCTCCTCAGAGTGTCTGGGGAGTGATAAGCAAGACCTTGCCAGAGCAGTGGAACCAGAGAACACCTGTGCATCCACCAGGAATTGCAGACCCCAGGCATGCTGAGCTGGACTGATGTTTTAGTGGAAATACTGCTTTTAACAAAAACAAACCAAACCAAACAAACAAACAAACAAAAAAAAAAAAAAAACCAAAAACCCCCCAAAAAACCCCCAAAACTGAAAAAGCATAATTGAGTGTCAGAGGCCAGATTTGGTATAGCTTTCCCCAACAGAATGACACCCTGGAAAGAAAACTGCCTGAATAAGCTTCATTGCTGTATTTGATAAGCATTTTGTGCATCAGCCAGGACACCCCTTGTGGTACAAAGCACTCAAAACACACAGTTTTTGCATCTTCATTATTTATCATCATCATCTCTTCCCACCCTTGGCAATCTGGGGGTTTGCAGGTGAAGCCAGCAGATTCCCTTTCTTTTGGCATCTGTGAAAGAGCACCTTCATCCCAGAAGGACTCTGAGCCCTTCTTCCTCCCTTTCCCTTAAAAGCCTCAGCAAAGGACAAGGTCTCTGTGCCAGTAGGGCCAGCAGCAAACAAATCCCCTCACAGGACATTGACATAAGCCCCAGACTGGACCTCAGCAACTGGGCTAGCAAATTGCTGCTGCCTGTGTGTTAAAAGAGCGATTTTGTGCTCCCATTAGAACATCATAAAAGTTAACTTTATCACTGGAGTAATTAAAATACACGAAGCACAGAAATTAACTGACAAACATCCAAATAAAACCTCTCAGCCAGGAACCAGGCTCAGGAATAAGCAGTTTCTTATGCAAGCATGCAGAGCCCAGTGCTGGGGAGCATCCACCTGGCACTGCTGTCACGGGAGGTCACCTTCACAGCCCTAACATCACACATCAGCAAGAGCTGGACTTGTTGAAGGGTGAAAAGCAGTGTTGCAGCTTAGTGCAACGAGGGGATAAAATTCTCAATCTTCTCTCATCAGGGAGGGCCCAACAATTGTCACTGCATGGCAAAGAACACCTTCCAGATGTGCTGACAGTTCTGACTCTTTGTGTGAAACCCTTCCAAACATCAAAAGAAGAGGGTTTGGGTTTTGTTTTTCTTTAATTGCAGGTTTAAATGAATATAATTTATCAGCTTTCTTCCAGTGTTGCACTGCTTTCAGTCATGGCACTGCCCAAGGAATTACAGCACTGCAAATATTTGCTGGGTTTAATTTGGTTTTACATAATTATTTAATCCCTCCACAGGGGAAAAAAAATCCTCACTGTGTTTGCTGATAGCATCTAAAATTAAGTCGTTAGAGGAGCAGTTCAATGAGTCTCCAAAAATCAAGGTCTTCTAGACTCAGCTTTGTGTCCATAATGAAATAATTTCTGTCTTTTAGCAATGTACATTCCTCTTCCTTTCTGCTTAAACCTGGAAAAAGACATTTGCCCTTCTCCCAGCAGCAGGTTTATTTTCAGGTTGGGTAAATCAGCAGCCATGAGCAATGGCCACAGGGATTCACTGCCCCCACTGGCCTCTCATTGTGCATTTCAGCCCAGCATCCCTTTCCCTGGGCAGTCCTGACTGGAAAACAGTTGTGTTCTGCAAAAAGCACTGGGAGAGCTTGGATTAGCACACCGTGAAAGTCAGGATTGGAGGTGGTCATTAACAATAGCTGCATGCCCTGAAAGCCTCTCATTTAATGGAGTGGTGAGAGATTATTTACACTGTGACATTAAACATCCTGATAACCAAATGTCTCATCAGCTCAAGATGTGCCCTTTAATTCCTGCTGCCTTGCTAAAACCTCATGTCAAACCTGCATAGACTCTGCTCACACCAAAAATGAATCACTTCCCACTGCTGGAAGGCAAATTTCCTGACCAGATTTATGTATCTGGATAATGGGGTGTAATAGAAAGGTGTTCAGGATTCTCACGTCAGCTTAGATGAAAGGATTAGCACTTAAAGAGAACAGATTAATCTTTGCAAGACCCAGAACCATCCCCTGGCTCCTGCCACAGAGACCTGCTGCACCTAAATTACTTTCTCTAACATGTATAGAACTAAAGTGACTTAATTTATGGAACTAAAGCAGAAATGGGCACGTGGTGCAGCTCAGACACAGACCTGCAGATCATCTCCACACAGCCTTGGACCTTGTGCTTAATTAGGCATTGAGAACAGGGGCTGTGTACAGGACACACTTGGGTGCCTTTCAGAAATACTGGAGCAGTTTTTGTGGCCAGGCATTGCGTGGGCAGGAGTGTCAGAGCATCCCTCTGCCTCCTTCCCTCCCCATCCACCAGGACATACCACTCTGTCTCACTTGACCCTATGTCATACAATTTTATTTCATAAATATATTACTATTTTCATTAACTTTGATGTTTGGAAGATTTATTTTTTTTTAATCCAGCCTAAAGCCAAGAGGGGTTTAAAGAGAGGATAATCACTGCTTGTACAGAAAGACAAATAGGCCAAAGGGGACCATTCTGATACTCTTGTCTGACCTCTTGCCATCTCCCAACGAGGCCTGAACAATCTGCAGTAAATAAAGTCTAATCTTAAACTCCTAAGAACACCTAAAAAGACAGGTCTTTGATAAGGGGTCACCTCCTTTCTGGTGTGGATGTCCCAGGAATGGAAGACAATGCCAGACAAGCAGGCTCAGCATATTAATTTTTTTTTAAATAGTGGGCATGAAAGGCCAATATTTAATATGCATCACGTTCATAGATTCAGTTTTCCCCCATTATTTTAAGAAGTTAATCCCAGCTACCATTGAATGGCTAGAAGAAGGCAAGAACACCAGGGACTGAGCTCAAGCTTCTCTGAGCAACATGTTTCAGAGCCACACCACCCTCACAGTGAAGAACTGCTTCCTAATATCTAATTTAAAACTTTCCTCTGCCAGTTCAAAGTCATCCTCCTTGCCCAATCCCTTCATTTCCCTGTAAGAAGTCCCTCTCCAGCTCCACTGTAGCCCCTTTAGGAGTGGAAGATGTTCTAAGCTCTCCCTGGATCCTCTTCCAGGCTGAACAGCTCCAGTCCCTCACCCTGCCTTCCCAGCAGAGGTGCTCCATCCCTCTGACCACCTCCATGGCCCTGCTCTGGACTCACTCCAGTGTGTCCACATTCTTCTTATGCTGAGGATCCCAGAGCTCAGTGCAGAACTGCAGATGAGACCACCAGGGCATGACAGAATCCCCTTCCTCAACCTGCTGCCAGGATCATTTTTGCAGATTACTTTTCACTTCAAACCAAGCTAAATGCAGAAACCCCACACTCCAATAAGTCATTTGCTGAATCATATCAGGTGGCCAACCCCACACTCAGGTGGATTGCTCTAAGCCCTGACCCCGGAGCGTGCTTGTGGTAGAAATTGCAGGTAATTCAATGATTCTTTGTGCTGGCTCAGCTCAAGGCCTCTCTTGAGCCCAGAGTTCAGTGCCATGAAATTCTCATCCCGATAAACTAGCCCTGTGATAGAACTAATGCCCATTTGCTTTGGGCTGGAACCAAGGTGTTCATTAATCCCAGTGCCTCAGGATGGACTGGGGCTGGTTCACTTCAGAGGAGAGGTCACTGCTTTGTCAGCTCTGCTCCTCATGTCCTCTCATTAAATTTCCATCTAGGTGACGCGTACTTGGCTTGTTAAGAAGCAAGGATTTTTTTTCTTTTTTTTTTGTTGGATTAGCTTAATGTTTGCCTGAGCAAACAGCCAGACTGAGAGGCTCAGGGCTCAGGGAGTGAGACAGATCTGCATCCCCAGAGCACGAGGCTGCCAAAGAGTTGAATTCAGCAAAGCATCTGGGAGCTGACACAAGATGATCTTTTTTCAGGTCTGGTGAGTCCTGACTGTTATTTTTGGGCTGGGTGAAGAAAGGAAGATGCTGTACTTGGGTGTTTGACCATACTGAAACAAACCTGCCTCATTAGGTACTAAATCTGTTTAGCCTTGAACCCTGAGCCACAAATTCAGTTTCAAACAGCGAGATGAAGGAGAAGAACCTAGGAAGACAGCACGAAGAAACGTTGGGAAAGACTGACTCCTCAATGAGATAGCCTCAATGAGATTTCTGGAAAGCGGCTGGCCAAGTTGCGATATCAACAGGTTTGAAATCTCATTTCCAGCTTTTCACACAGGTGCTAGCTCATCTCCCTGACCCAGCAAAGAAAGATCACTTACAGGCTCTGCTCATTTCTGAGAGCTGAAAATGGCACTGCCAGCTTTGTGCCATACCAAGGCAGTCCAAAAATGTCATTTTGGGAAGCACTAGGCTTTATAATTAGTTAAGTTCTGCAAAGCCCACTGGGGATCCCAAGGCAATAAAGATGTGCAAGTGATATTTTGGTTTTCTACCTCATGAGAACTGAGGAGTCAAAGAGAACATGCTCCAGAAACATCTATTTCAAGCCTAAATAAAAACTACCCTCTCCCCTCAATAAAACATTAGATACATTTTCCATCCTCCTGAGAGGAAAAGCATGAGGGAAGGTGTCACATGGGAGAGGCGGGAGGCACACTGCCAGCAGCAGAGGGAGACGACTGATGCCTCAAATCATTACTTTTCTCTTGTTAGCAGGTGTGTCCAGCAGAGATAAAAAAATCACTTTGTGATGGCAATTCTCTGTCAAGCTCTCCCATGAAGAGAAAGGGCTATAACCAGCCTGCTGAGCACAGTGACCACAGGAGATGGCCCTGGGTGGGAGTTTCCAGTCTGCAGGCAGAGCAGCACACAAACCACAGCGTTCCCATTAACTTTTCCTTGCCCCTGGTTGAGATTTATCTTTTGTTTTTCATCAGCTGGATAAAACTGAGTCTTCAGAAATGCAGCCTTCCCACCACATATATCCCATTACATTGTCGCAGGCAATCCCAGGAAAGCCAAGATTTAAGAAACAAACTGGAGGAGGACTCAGACTGGCTCCAAAAGTTATTATTGCTTTTTTCACCCCCAAGCTTTGTGGTCTTTTCTTTCTGCTCTGTATCTCCTGCAGATTGTCCCAGATTGGGGTAATTTAGCACTCACAAAATATCAGCTTCACAGCTTCGCTGCTGTGGCTGACAGGCAAAAACATGCCTTGCTTTGCAGCTGTTTGCTGTACATCTACCAAAGCATTCCAAAGCCATGGGGGTAAGAAAAGCAGGAAAAAGTCCATTTCATCCTTTTCATCATTACTGCAGTGGGCCAAATGCACAGCAGATGCAGATAAGCATGAGCTCCTCCACCTTGTTACACCACCTGTTTTGCACTTCAGTCACTCAGTTCAGCCAAAACCACAACAAAGATGTTTTTTAGGTTGCCCAGCAAATTCTCTACATTTAAACAACCAAACCGAGGGGTTTGGGGTGTTTTTAACCCCGATGACCATTCAACAAGACGGCTTCCAGATATCCCATTGTTCTGCACTCAGCCTGAACAAGGCTTCACCAACACTCAGGGCAGATCATCTGTATGAGCCCCTCCCCTTTTTCAGGTAAACTGATGCAGACACAGGGACATTTGGGTCCCCATCCACACCATGTCCCTGCTCCTACAACCAGCTTTCACTGCTGGCCCAATGAGGTCCCAGAGCTGGTTTAGCAACACTCTTTTTTCACAGGAAAGGGTGCTCCAGGGTAGAGCTGGCACTGCACATTTATTTCATGGAACTGAGGTCCTCTCCCCCCCACCCAGTCAGCAGCATCACCTGGGCAGGACAAATCCCCCACCTCGGGGTGCTTCCCCAGCAGCAGCAGCTCAAACCCAGCTGGCACCTTTTACAAACAAAATGTGCCCAGATGTTTGCAGAGAAAGAAGTTCAGCAGCAGGGACAGCAACTGCAAAATATTTTGTGTTTAAACAAAGGCTGCTGGTGCCAGGAGGAAGGTGACTCAGATCCATCTCCACTTTCCTGCTCAGAGCTCAGTGCTGGCGTCATCCTGCGTCAGCCATCAAACCAGCACTGCTTTACTGCTGCACAAACCTGTTTTTCATGTCCTTGTTTCCTGCCTGATGGTTCCTTGTGTGGGAGGCAGCAGAAAGTCTAAGGCACAACACTTGTAGGACCTGTCCGATGAGAGAAGATTTCATTTCTGTTTGTATTTATTACACCAGGGAAGTGGGGAGTTTATCCTTCTGGCTCAGCCTGGATGGCTTTGTTTTCAGCTTACATTCCAAAATGATTGAAGAAAACAGCTCAAAGGCATTTCTAAAATAAAAAGATGTCTGCAAATTAACGGTGGTTTTGGGGCCCTTATATTTCTGGGAGGGTGAAACCTCTGTGTCAAACCCCCTGGCTACCTCAGGCTCATCACTTGGGCTTCCTGTGTTCCTCATACTCTCAAAGCACAATTGACCCACCAAAATCACATTTGTCTCAATCCCAATCCCTGCATCATCCTTCAGGTGTATTTTCTCACAATGAAGTTCAAGTAGAAAGTGCTTTAGGAAGTGCTTTGCAGCCCCTTCTTCCCCAAAGGCCCAATCTGCTTTAATTAGGAATGTTCTCCAAGACAGCATTTGGATGCAGCCAGTGAGACTCACATTTCAGAAGGGCCATAAATGGTCTGGTAAAGACGTAGCACATCCAAGCAGGCTCCTGGGACTTAGGGAGATGTTTGAAATCTGTCGATATGCAGTTCTAACAGTGGAAAATGAAATGCTGTTAGGCAAGCCTGCTCCCCAAATCAGCTTTGCCTGCTCTCCCTTTCTCTTTGCTGCCCTCTGCTCAGGATCAACCCCAGCCTGGGGTATTTAAAAGCCTGTGAGACACAGTGCAGCTGATGGGCAGCAGATGCAGTTTTCCCCAAGTGGCTGCCTGTGACCCTTCAGGGAGGAGACGACAATTTCTTCAGAGGGTTTCCTGTCCTCTCTGGGCCGTGCAGATGATGGTAGGTGTGGCACAGCCCCTTTTGGCACTGGGAGGACATGGTGAGCTCTCTGCTCCTTGTTGTGACACCTGGGCTGGCACAGTGACCTCGGCGAGCTGATGCTGCCGGTGCCATGGCCAGCTTGAGCTGCTCTGGGCAGCACCATGGGCAGAGCTTGCCGTGCTCCTGGGTTCAGTGATGCTCCTGAGGCTGCCTCAGCCATCTGGGACATGGTGCCAGGGTTGTGGGTTTGATCCTGTGTGGGATTTGATGAGCCCTGAGAGTCCCTTCTAACTCAGGACATTCTGGGATTGGGTGACGGGATATTTCGTAGGCAGCAGGAAGCTTTGTTTAAGAAGTCAGTGCTGCCAAAGCCTGGGGAAAACAAGTTCCTGCTGACACACACCCAGGCTAAGCCTCACTCTCTGTCAGGATTACCACACAGGCATTTGTTTCCCTGGCCCAATTCAAGCCCCAGAGATGGAGGGTTTAGCAGCTGTCAGAGAGCTTCAGTCACAGCCAAAGAGCCACCCTCCTTCAGGGCTCACGTTGTACCACCTCCCATTGGGGATAAATGCAAAACATCACAAATGAAAACTTCTCCTTGCCTCTCTCCCATCAGTTGTCCTGCAGGAGGCAGAGAGGAGGGACCCTCTGACCTCAAAAGTCTTGTACACCTACAAAATCCCTCCCTTTCTAACTCTGAAATTTGAGCTATCAAAATCACACAAAAGGTTGACCCTTTTTTTGGTCTTTTCTTCAGTTTGAATAATTTCCAACATTAATGAGTTCTTAAAATTGGTATGATTGGAGAAGTAGAGGGATACGTCCCACCAGTAGACCATTCCCAGGACTTGCTGGTGAGCTTTGGGGTTTTTTTTTATGCATCCAGACACTCCCTACTTTTCCACATTTCCAAAGGCTTTTCCCAGGGCTTGCTCCTTCCAGTAGGCACTGTCTCCTGCCTTTTCCTACTGATAACTAAATGACACAAAACTCATGGATGTGATTCCTGCTGAGAGCTTGATGCTTCCAGCAAGAATGGTAAACACTGGGTGAAGGATGCAGGAGTTTTTAAGGAGAATCAGATAAAAAGAAAGGCAGAACAATCTTATATAAAGAGACAATTGTTTTCTTTCAGGGAATAAGACTAAAAAATGTTTATTTCTTTATGCACTAACAATAACACAGTATATCCTTCACTGCCCTGAATGCTGGGACTTAGTGAAAGAGCCAGTGAAGGTGTTTTTTGTTTTTTTCTTTAAATTCAAAGAACATGGGTAGGCAAAAAGGGTTTTCTAAACTTGACCCCCGCTGTAGGTACACAGATGTATAACAAAATAAGATTTGCCCAGCAGATTTCAAGCAGCAATATGGATATTTTCCTTGCTAATTGCATCATTAGCTAGTCCGCCCTCAAAGTTACAGGACTTGTGATCAAATTACTACTGTGATAATCAGTGATATGATCTTTTTCCAACTTTGCAGAACAGTTCTCTTGCCCTCTTTCTGCCTATGCTTTCCCATCCACAGAGGTGATAATTTCCTTTTTCTTTTGTCTTTTCCTCTGAAAACAGGAGGCTAACCTCAGGAAAATTACACTTTTTGTTTTGATGGAACACAGGGCATCAGACAAACTATTTGAAGCTATTAAATAAGGGAAACTTCAAGACAAATGTGCTGTTTTTCTTCTATTTCATCCAAAGGATAATGAATCCTCAGGTCCTTTCTTTTTTTTTTTTTTTGGTTTATACATAAGGTTTGGAAGTGCACTGAGCATGAGGGGAGTCATCATTCTAATACTGTGCTGCAGTGCCAAGACCACACAGGTAAATTAAACCCCTTTTATCAGTCCAGAGGAGGGATCTGCCGCTGAGTTATCTCCCATCCTCTTTGTAGGACAGGTTACAGCGAGAAAAGGGCAGCCTGCCAGGGAGGGATGGCTCTTGCTCTTTAAAATTGTGAGTGATCTGTCACCAGCATTTCTTTTTTCCCATTTGCTCTGAATTTCACAGTAGCTTTTTGACCTCATTAGAAGATTCCAAGGCCCATCTTGGGACTGAGGTGGTGGAAAATTGAGCCAGACCCAAGGAATATCCAATTAAAACAAATGAATCACAGAAAAGCCCACAATACAATTAAACCTGAATGTTACTGGGTGGCTGTGAAGGAGCCAGTGGTGTTGCAGCCTTTGCTGAAGGATGGATTTGGGAGCACTGAGAGAGCAGGAATTAATTTTCCTCCTTTTTTTCAGCATGATTTCTTCTCCTGGTTTACACCAGCTGTTGTCCTGATGCAAGGACATGCGAGCCATCCTGCAGGGTCAGCTGTCCCTCTCTCCTAAGGGTCTGAGGGAAGGAGGAGCCAGGAGCCCACACAGCATGAGTGGGGCAGGGAGAGAAGGACAGACAATGCTCTCAGTGCTGAAGGTGGCAGCTGAACTAATTTTTACTTTTTCAGCATCTTATCTGCCCACTTTGCCCATGGAATAGCTCAGCAGCAAGCTGGCACCAACCCTGCTTGCTTTGGAGCTGACTCCATCTAAGTAATTCCCTAAGCTGCCCCAGGAGGAGCTCCAAAGCCAAACCTCACCTGCAGGCAGCATTAAGGATTTTTCCTTCCTGCAAATTCAGAGAGAGAAGAGCAGTGAGATTTTTCCTGTGGTTTGTCCCTGAAACTTGGCCATGACCAAGCCGCCCTTCTCATACTGCACACAGAGAGAGGGGTTTACATCATACAGCTCCCTGAAGCCCATCCTGGTCTTCAAGAACACATTGGTGCTGAATGTGCCCAGGGGCTGAGCCCTGTCTGGGGGTCACCCAGTGCTGAGGGCACTCCCTGGCCTGGATTTGGCCTGTGACAACTCTCTCTCACACCGTGGTCAGACATGGGTGAGACCCCTCTGCTGAAGAGGTCTCAGCTGTGGGACACCAGCTGGGCCACGCTGCTTTCCCTCATCACTGGCCTGCTGTAATTACTGGAGTTGTGCTCTCAGGTTGAGGCAAAGGTTGTTTAAAATGTCAAACAGGCTCATTAATGCAGGCTTTCAGAGTGCTCATTAACGCAGAGAACCAGAGGATGGGTAAGGTTGGAAGGGACTATGGTGGGTCATCTCCTGAGTGCAACCTGGGGTCACAGAGCTGGTTAAAGGGCTGCTTTCACCTTCTATGATCCCTTTTTGTGATGAAGCAATGGCAGGGAGTGGGATGGGCTCAGCATGGATGGGTGCTTGGCAACACCAGGAACCAGCTCTGTCAGTGATGACCATCTCAGAGAACAACAAATCCACAAAAAACCCCACAGCAATGCACGGGCCAGCTGGGAAAACAGGGACAGCTTGTTGTGAAAAGCCTTTTGTGGTGTCACTCAGGTGTGCCCAAATGGACAGAGATCAGTGAGGGGGTAAACACAGGACGAGGCGTTGAGACTGTGAAATCTGCACCAGCTCCTGCCCCTCAGCTCTTGCCAGTGTGGACTCATCTCTGGGAATTTTTCCTCAATTATCTTTTTTTTTTCCCCTCCACCAGCAGTAGCAACAGGCACAGATAAACCAGCAGAGCCCTTGCTGTCCCTTGTCAACCACCTGATCCCAGTGGGAAGTTTCCAGTTCCAACACGCTCTTAGTCTTGGTCCTGAAACCTATAAACACCTCTTTTTTGACAAATGCCTCCCAGCTTCACTTCTTAGCTCCCAATCTGTTGGAGGTCACACTTTTTCCCCCGGCCAGCTTAGGCCATTTGAAGCATCCCAGGAGTTCTTTCCCCAGGAGCCATGGCTGGGATGGGAGCGTGGCTCGCGGGACCTGGGTCAGGCAGCCTGTGCCGTGCTGCTCCCAAAGCAGTGACATGTTTCCATGCACCACTGCTCCAAAGCTCAAAGTTTGTCACAATGTGTCAGGTGGCAAGGGTGAAGTGCAAGTCTGCTGAGACAACTCTCAGTCCAGAGCAGACAGCCCGCTCAGAGGTAGAGCCGGCATCTGAGCTACTGGGAAAAAGAGTTTGTTTGCTCATGGCTGAGCTCTTCCCCTCCTCTTGCCAGAGGAGTGCACCAGAGAGAGAAACCAGCTGAGAAATGGTGGTTTTAAAAGTTGCAGCTATTCATTTTCTTGGAGCTGTAAAATATTTCTGTGGGCTTCAGAGCTGAGTGAACAGCAGGACAGAATTTGTCCTGCTCCCTAAAAAACAAAACAAAACAAAAAACAACAACAAAAAACCCCCCAAAAACAAAACAACAGCAACAACAACAAAGTAGAAAAAATGAGGACACCTGAACTTCTCAGTACAGGGAAAATAGTTTCCAAGTGCTAGAACTAGGCCGGAACATAGAGAAATTTTGGCGTTTCCCATTCCCAAAATAAAGTGCCCCAAGCTCAGATCCCTTAGTATTTGGGAAAGGTGGAAGCAAATTATTAGTGCACAATGGTTACAGGAAACAGCACCAGCACAGGTTACCCAGAGAAGCTGTGGCTGCCCATCCCTGGAAGTATTCAAGACCAGGCTAAATGGAGCTCTGAGCAATCTGCTCTGGTGAAAGGTGTTCCTGTCCATAGCAGGGGATCAGAACAAGATGATCTTTAAGGTCCCTTCCGACCTAAAGCATTCCATGATTCAATGATTCAATGAATAGATGTTTTGAATTTTTTAAGGTCTCTGATGGGAGGGCAATTGCATGAAAGAGAGCAAGGCAGCTGGCTTTGGACATTAAAAAAGGTAAAGGTACAAAATAAATGAAGAAGAATCCAGATTGATGCACCTTTGCCAATACTTTTCCCTTTCACAGCTTTTCCAGGGCAGCACTCAAGTCCTGAGGGAGATGCTGGTGCACATCAAGCCTGAGGTGGATGAGGACCATGGCTGTCTTCTGTGTGACCCTTTGCCAGAGATCTTGGGTGACATGGGGCTTTCAGTTTTATTCTGAGGAAAAAAGGAAGGGTAAATAAAGAAAATACTATAGTTTTAAATGCACTGCAAATCCAGGATTGCTTCAGCAGCACAACCCAAATATGTGCCCTCAATAGATTATTCTGGCTTCATACCCCTTAGGCAACTTGTCCATATACCAGCACTAGCAAGGAAAAATCCTTCAAAAACATTTTTCTATTTTTATCCTCTGGGTGTCCAGCTCTTTTTTGCTAAATCTCTACAGTTTGGAGCTCAAATTATCATTTCTGACCAGTGCAGAGACAAATGATGAAATATTCATGAGTTATTCTTACTCTTCATCTTATAGAAGCACCAGCCAGCACTAAATTTGCATGATCTAACCAAAGAAGACATTTCACAGAAAAGCACTTTCCTATAGTGATATTGTAAAACTTCTATATATTGAGGTAAAGCCATCAAGTTTTTGCCCTCCCTGGTGCAGAGTCACACGTTGTTTGAAGAGCATTCCACTAAATTTTCTAAAGATGTGTAAATGTGTCATCTGGACCACAGGAGATAAGGCAGGGTTAAAACACTGAGCAAAACTGAAGTTAACAAGCACAAGGTTCATAAACCTTGCGATAGAAGCTTGCAGAAACCTTTCAAAGCTCATCCAATAAAGCCCTATGGCACTTCGTTCTTCCCCCTCCTCTCAAATCTCCATCTGTCTGAGCCAGCATCAGCAGGAAATTTTGCATGGAAGCTTGCCAGATAAAATAGCTACTTCATCTGCCTTTCAACTGCCATTAGTTTTAGAGACTTCTTCAAAAATATGTTAAAAATCTCCATTATTTTTTAGCTATGTCCTAAGTTAGAGATGGGCCAAGTCTTGTCTCTTTGTATCTGTCTCACAAAAAGGTGATTTTGGGGTGCTTTAATATCACATGTGCAAATGCTTCCAATCTGCATTCTGCCCTCCTCATCTCATCCTGTGCTGAAAGCTGAAAATGCTCCTGCTTGGTGGAAATGCCTAAGAGATCTTTAATTTATTTAAATCCACCTCCTTGCTGTCTGGATTGCCCCAAAACTCCCAGATACAGCTGTCTCACAAGGCTAAGTGGGCTTGACCTTTAATCCTTGGCACTTTGATATTCTCATTTGCTGGCTGGCACAAACAGGAGTTTGTCACCACGAGCTGGGGTGACAATGGACCTCAGCTCCTGGTGTCTTATTTTACAAATAACCTCTTTGCCACAGCATGGTACAGGTCATGTAATGTGCCCTTAAATGCCTAAAAAAATTAAAATTCTGCTAATTTGACACCTGGTGGTTTTGTTTTCATGAGGATAGAGACCTCAAACAAGGGCTGGCTCTGTGGGTCAAGGTGCATTTTTTTAACATTGAGTATTTTAGGAGATGTGTGCACATTCGTCTACATTGTCTTTCTAGCTTTGATGAAATTACAAAGATTGTGTTCAGTTACTGGAATAGATTCCACCCAGAAAACTTCCAAAGTAAAAGAAACTTAATGTTCCCATTATATTATTTGTTACAATCTGCTTCTCTGCGAATTCTGCATGGGACTTTCTCATAGAATCATAGGAAAGGTTTGGGTTGGAGGGACGTTAAAATAATCCAGTTCCAACCCCCAACACTTCTCACTAGACCAGGTTACTGAGAGCCCCACCCAGCCTGGCCTTGAACAGTTCCAGGGGTGGAACATGCACAGCATCTCTAGACAAACGGTGCTAGTGCTTTTTATCAAGGTAAGGACACACAGAGTTGCTGGAAATCCGCAGAGAAGTGCAGGGAAATAAGATCCATCATATTTGGGGTTTGCCAAACCTGACAGCATCTCATTAAATTTGTAGAGCGAGCGTTTTCAGAGTAATGAATTTTATTTGGTGTACTTTATTAATACAGCAGTGACTTCTCTTTCTATATTTTTAATAGTCAGGAAATGTCACTTTTGATCTACGCTTTAATAATAAGTGGAATATAATTTCCAGTGCAAAGTGCCAAGGAGGGTATTTATGTGAGGCTGTTGTGCCTCGGGCATTAATGAAGTATGAGATGGTGCAGCAGGCGCAGTTGTGTTACGTGTAATGATACAAATTGAATGTAAGTAATGTAATTATTTGTGGTGTAACACAACTGCTGCACAAACAGTGTTCCTGGCAGTAAATGTCACTGTTATGATAGGAAGGCACTGCTAATGCCACTAAGCATTACGATCAATTCTCGATAACATCATGTGAACCAAGCTAATAAATTGGGAATTGTATGCCTCCTGCACATTTCTGCCTCTGTGAGCGAGGATTTGTTTGATAACAGAGTAACAAATAATCCTGCTGGAAAAACAAACAAGCAACCAAAAAAAAAAAATAAAAAAGAAAAACAGTCAAAAAAGATGGAAGTTAACAAACAAAGAAGAATCCAAACGTAGCACTGAAATTATGGATGGTCCACTCCTGGGATTGTTCGAGGTCAGGCTGGATAGGGCTCTGAGTGACCTGGTGTAGGGGTGGGAGTCCTTGTCCATGGGGGCTGAAACAGGACAGTTTTTAAGGTCCCTCTCAATGCAGCCAGACCCTGTTCTGTGGTGCTGCTCCCCCAGCTGCACCTCTGTGAAACACAGGGCTCTTACCTGCACGAGCAAAGGGTGCCCAAAGCATCCTGAGGGAGCCAAGAGGGGTGGCAGGCTGCTGGGGCTTTGGTGGAAAGCTCCTCTCCAAACCCCTCCCAGCACGAGGCAGTGCAGCAGGTCTGGGAAAGGCTGCGAACCACGAGTCACTAGACCAGAAAAACAGAAGTGGAATTATCCCGAGAAGTTGCACAAGCTCCCAGATAAACCACTGGTGCTCCCTGTGGAGAGAGCATTTGCAGCTCTTCTGGGATAGACTGAGAGGAGGGATGACGGTGAGCATAAACCTCATCATCTGCTGAAGGAGGAATTGGAGAAATCACTCAAACAAGACGGGGATTAAACCGGGACTGAGTTCTGGTGAGAGAGCTCGAGGAAATTTAGGTTACAATGATGGAGAGGAGGAGAAGATTAAAACTCAGGGCTGAGTGAGTAATGCACAGCAAATATATTCAAATGAATCCCTTCCATTGAGACCCTTCCAGGACTCCTATCACCTCACAATCTTTAATGCACTTGCTCTGCTGGGAGGGAAAGCAGTGCTGCTATTTCTGCCTTTCACCTGGGGGATGGAGACTCAGGGAGATTAAATACCTTCCTCAAGGTGACCCAAAAGATCTGTTCCAGAACAGGAGAATTTCAGATCTCGGCATAGCCAGAGGAGCATTGCTCCCACCCAGCAGGTACCTCCAGGGGACACATTTGTGCTTCAGGTGTTTCCTTCAGCTTCTCTCTGAGGGCTGCAGATCTCTGGTCTGGGTCTCAACACCTTCCCCAGGCTCCTCTTCCCATCCCTAAAATTCTGCTGAAGGCACTGGGAATTTTTTCGAGGGCACCAGGAGGTGCAGGGTGAGGGTGGCACATTTGTGCTGGCATGTTTGGCACTCCTTTCATGAGTTCAGCAGGAGGTGGGGAAGGGTAGAACTGCCTGTGCTGTGGGAGGGAGGGAGATACTGGGGGACCTGCCTGACAACTTGATTTGCAGTGAACTTGACTCCATTTGAATCAATTTAATGCATGGATCTTGTCACTGCAGAGCTGGATCCTCCTCTCTTGGGATGTGTGGTTGAAGGAAGTTTCTGGAGAGTCTCCTCCTTTTGTCTTCTGAGCTTCAGTTGGCAAAAATTTGTGAACAAGCTCCTGTGGTTATTTAATTTTAATATAACTGAGTTTGCCCAGAGCTACTGGAAATTGCTGTGCTACTCTTTCCCCTGCTACCAGACAGCCTTTTAGTACCCGAGGGTTTGTCATAGAAAAATCCTTCACTGATGGCAGACAAGGGGAAAAAAATCATTTTAGTCTCATAGCTGTAGCGCAGCTTTTCCCTAGTGCTCACACCCTGTCCTAGCAGGGACCATCAACACTCCTGCCCTGCCAGAGAAGTGCAAAGCAACAAATGAAATATCCAGACAGCACAGCCAGGGGAATGGCCCAACCATTTCATCACAAGCCTCCTCCTCCTCCTTCGTCCTGGAGCCACTCCTCTTTGTGGCTGCTGGCTGGCCAAGCTCCAAGAAGGACGAGTTGCTGCCAGAGCCAAAGAAGGTGCTTTCCAGGCAGAAGAGGATATGGCTGAAGAGACAGCCTGGACCTGGTGCAGCAGAGGTCAGCTTAGCATATTCAGAAAAGTGAACCCTGCAGGCTTTTGCTTTCAAACAGGTGGCTGTGATAAAACTTGCTCTTTAACCTCATGGCCACAGATCTTGCAAGAGGTGAGGACACTTTTTATTTCATATTTTATTTAAAAATAAAAAAAATGTGGACTAGCTCAGGGTTTAGCATTTTGTAGCCTGCTGTCTTTGGCTTCCCACCTAACCTTTGCTATCCAGAATCACCTTCCTCTGGCTCTGGAGCCCAGAGCCTGCTCTTCCTTCTGCTCCATCCCTCTGTCCCCGGGTGCTCATTCTGTTCTCCTTAATAAAAAGTGAGTTGGATTCCCTTGGGTACTTTTCAAGGTCTTGCTGTGTCTGTGCAGGGTTTCTGGGAATGTGAGGGAGATGGAGAGCCAGGGCAGCTCAGAGGACTTCCCCAGGCCCTCCTGCACATGCCAGGGATGTGCAGAGATGTCATACACTGCAGGCTGATAGGTGGCTTGGAAGAAAGAAAAAAATGCTCCTGAGGAAGAAATCTTGGTTCTGCCTGCACATCTTGGGTTAGCACTGTCCCTGAGGATGGCAGCAATTTTAGCCCATCTATATTTTGCCTGGGATTTCACAGACCTGCCCAGCTGCCAAAACACATTTTTTGTTGTTGCCTCATTTGCAAAAGCTTTTTCATTCTTCTTTCTCTCTTGGTCACACCATACCACTTGTACTGAGTTCTATTCTCAGACACTCCAATCCCTGGTTGTCTTTTCCAGTGTGCAGCCAGCCTGCTTCCATGCCTGCTGTGAAAAGTTCAGCATTCCCACAAAGTTTCATTACTTTGGAGTCCCCCCCACATCTGCTGGGCATCTCAGGGGGCTGCAGGGTTGAGCCTGGACTGAGCAAGTGGGGCAGTTCCTGTCCCTTCTCCTGGGAGTGTTTTAATCCAGAGATGCATCCTTTTCCTGGATTCACTCTGGTCCCAATCCCAAACCATTGTATTTCAGGGAAGTGTTCCCATCTGCTTCAGTAAGTGAAGGATGGGGTCACCTTCCTTCATAAACGGAGCTTTGTGGTTTCTGGGTCATCTTTGTCCCCATCCCTGCCTTGAGCTGCTTCAGCATCTGCCATCCTGAATCCCACCCTCAGCTCCCAGCCAGCATCCCAGCCCCATCCCACAGCTCCATCCATGTCCTTTCCCACACAATTCCTCACAGCAGGGATCCCCAAATCCCCCTCCCCAGCGCTGCCAGCACCAGTGGCCAAGGGAACGTGTCAGTAACTAATTTATACGGGCATGATTTACATGCTTAATTAGCTCTGCTTTTATTTGCTGCATTCGAGAGGCAGAGTATTTTCCCACAAAGCTCTGTGCCTAGAGCCTGTTTGATTAGCTACAGAATGGGAAGCATTCAGCAGCACAAAGCTGAGCCACCAGAAAGTCAATACATATTAAAGGATTTGAAATGCCTTTCCCCCCGCCACCCCCAAATAAACACAATTTGCAAACAGCAGGGAAGACAAAATTCTGAATTCAGTGCTAGTTATTAATTTTTTTCTTGCTGCTCTTCTGCAAATAGTCTCAAGGTCTTTGTATTTTGGGTTTTTTTTTTCCACTGGAGGAAAAATTAGTGATGCAGAGCCTGGATTTTTTCTTAGTCCAACTTATTTCCTCTATTTCAAACTTTGTAAAAGGGCCAAACTGCAGAAATGAAACCCCTTTGGCAAGAACTCTGCCCACACCCCAGCAGTCCCAGAGGCTTATTCTACTCAGAGAAACAAAGGTAAAAACTGTACCGTTTGCAGCAGCTCCCAAAACCTATAAAAACTACTAATAAAAATTGCATCCTGAGCTGCAGAAAGCATTTTGGGAAGAAACCTGGAGCTGCCATGTGTGCGAGCACCATCTGTTGGCTGCATTTCTGCTCACAGGGTGCAAGCTGCAGCAAAACTGCAGCTCCATGGCGTGAAAGGAGGGACAGCCCCTGCTTTAGGGAGCATTTTCTGGACAAACAGCAGGGCAGAGGGCAGGAGGAATCGCCAAATATTTCGGAAATTTGCACAGTCACCCAACCTCCTGAAGGGAACTTGGTGTCTCTACCTGGGGTTGCTATCCTGGAGCCCTCTAGAGCAGCCTGGCAAATGTTCCAGTTAGGGATGCTCCCTCATCCCCTTTTCCCACACAAATAATGTATTATGGCCTCAGCAGCGGAGAAAATTAATTCAACCAAGGTTTTGGGAGCATTCAGGGTATTTGGCCACTACTCCTGTTCAATCGTTTCAAGAACAAAGGGCTACAAATCTGCAGCAATTTACAATCTGACTTTCCAATTAAGGATTTGATGTGGTTTCAGGCCTTTAAAGTGACAATATTTGTCAGGCCATTTGTTCAGTGCATTGTCTGTATGTACAGCTACACAGGAGTTGGTTTAATTAAGGTTAATTGGTGCATAATTAGAAGCGCTGCCAACACAAAAGAATGGCTGCAGACCAGGGAGAGAGTCGATTTCTCTCCGGCTCCAAAGGACAAAATGGTGTGAGTGGGACATTACAGCTGAGGGGTAAAAGCCTGAACTGCTTCAAATTGTAGCTGCAATTTTTGTAAAACCACATGCCCGGCTGCCCTGGCAGTGCTGTCCCCAGGGCACAGAGCCCTGTCCCACTCAAACAGACATTTTTAATGCTAGGAGGTGCTTGTGCTAATCAATCTTTGCAGCTGGATGCTCCCATTTCCCAGCGCAGGGGAGCCATGTGGGATGCACCTCTGGGAAGCAAAACTGCACAAAAAGGGCTGGAGGAGGGGGGATGCTTTGAGGATTTGCGATTTATTGCACTGTGAACTCACCTGGGATTGCTGGTCTGGCACAAACGCATTGGGAGCAGCACCTCAGCCTCCCTGTGATGCTCCAGTGATGCCACCAGAGACTGAAGGAGAACTGTGGGGAAGTTCTGGCCTTGGTGCCTTGTTCTGCAGCAGTGCCATGGGATGAGCAGCACGGAGCACTTGTTGTGTTTAACTCTCCTTTCCCGAGTGTTTTAGTACTGAAAGCAAAGCTAAAAGAGCAGTGCCCAGCTGTGAGCTCACCTGCTGCCTCCATCCTGGCCCCACATCCAGTCTCCAAGCCAAGGGCTCTCAAAGATCCAGGGGTGCTGGGAGCAACCTCTCCCTCTTCTCTGACAGAGAGGTCCTGGGCCACCACAGAGCCTCCTACTCCTGATGCTGCTGAAAGGAATAAGGAACTTGTCTTCACAAACTCTGGGTCTTGCCAGTAGATAAAACCAGAAGTGAGAGATAAAAAAAACAATGGAGAGGATTCCACTGATTGATGAATGGAACGAGGGAAATTCAAACAAACCAAACAAACCAAAGGTCTGCTGATAAATAAAACTGAATATTGGACTATGAAAGGAGCAATGAGAAGAACCATAAATTCCATAAGGAATTCCACTGAGTGACCAAGGGAAGGACTAAGGTGGGGGGGGGGGGGGGGGGGGCGAAACATGCATTAGAGGGGGGTCTCAGGTATAAGGCATTTTTGGAAAGTCTGTGCCCCTCAAATACCTCAGCCAATGGGGAAAGAGAGAGAGGGACAGGCAGGAAATTAGGATAAAAAGGAGACTGAGTCTTCTAAAGATTTGAGAGACCCCAGGGGAAATGCCCCATGGCCTCTCCCTTTATTTGAATAAAGTAACAGGACTCCCCTGTCTCCTTTTTGGACACAAACCTCTGGTGTTTATGGATTAATTTTCCTCACACTGCCATGGGCACACAACCCTGGCAGCCTTTCCAAGATGGCAAACCTTGCTTCAGCAGGGTGTGGAGATTTCAAAATTATGAAGGAACATGAGAAGTGGGGAGTGGGAGAGTGTAAATGTGAATGAATAGACTGGAAACGAGGTGAAGATGCCACCAGACAGTAACTAAGGTCTGGCCACTGCGGTCCTATGCAGGACACAGCAAACTAAGGAGGGAGGGGCCGTCCTTCCTCTCACAGGGGCTTTCTCTGAGTTATTATTTCAGCACTGACAGAATCCTGTGTCTGCTGTGGGAAACATGATCCTACCTTCGCCAAGCAAGGAACTGCAGGGATCTACCAAACAGGCAATTTAGCTCTCTGGGAATTAGGTGTGCAGTCAGGACCCCTCTGTGGACCCTGAGGGCAATTCTCCTTTCGTGAGCTGATCAGCCCAGCCAAAGAAGGCAGCCCTGTACCTGCTGTATGTGGTGCAGGTCCCACCCCAGCTGCTTCATTCTGACTTCATGAGCCTATGGAAAGCTGTACTTCCAGATTAACCCCTGATGAGCATCTTGTTCAGCAAAATCTGAAGGCAAAGCCAACTCCAGACCAGTCCAAAGAATCAGCTAGCACTTACACATAAAAAGCCACTTACACCAAGCCAATAAATTGTGAATTAAAAATGAGCGAGGGGGTTGAGGAAAGAATTTTATGCCTGAGAGAGACTGCAGTTTTACAGGTGGTTTCACGTTGCTAAGCTGCAGAGGACAATTCAGGAAAAGTTTCCAAGGGACAAAGCAATGAAATTATGGTGCCATAGAAATCAAAGGGCTCACTACGTGCGTGAGCAGAAGAGCACCTTCACTCAAGCTACAGAAAACAGCGAAAATGTAAATGAGTAAATATTCCTTTGGTATGGTAAGCACATTAACAACCACTGTCATGCATTTTTAATCACCATTTCTGTGTATTTAATCTTTGCACTGTGATTTTCTGGATAAACTCTCTCTGTTTTAGCTCTCGTGACTGTGGAGTTGCAAAGTGTCAGGAAAACACCATGGGAGTGCAGCAGCCAGGTCTGGGGTGGAGGGACTGTGGTATGGCAGGAGGCACGGAGAACCTCAGGCTCAGCCCAGCACCACACAGCCAACCAATTTTTTTTTCAGTGCAGAGGATTTTTGATTTCCACAGTGCTGCTGTATGAAATTACTTAGCACCTTGATAAGGAGGGATGAGCTTATTTCTCTGCTGAGGACCAGGGAAATTCAGGAACGGCAGCTTCCCAGGGAGGTGAAAAAGCCTTAAGTAAAGATGAAAAAAGTGAAAATAGCTGCTTCTGTTTTCTGCACAGGAGCCAGATGACAAACTGGCATAAGTCAGCACAGCTCCACTGATGAACTGGCTGGGGCCAAGTCTGAGCCCAAAAATAAGAAGCCTGCCCCACCTGTAACTTAAGGCAATAAAATGCTCTGGATTTCTTTTAACCACAGAAATACCTTAAGCTGATAAGGGAAGGGCAACTCAAGGGTCTTGCATGTGAGGTGGGATCCTCACAGTAAGTTTGTCAGCCACTTCTCTATGGTTATTATTAATTGCAGGGTTCAACAAAGCTGTACAGATCATCTCAAACCCTACAGGCCAGCCTACCTCTGCTATGGCCCTGGGGGGCTCATGACTGAGACAGTGGATTATCATCATCCTTAACATCATCATCATCATAATTTGGAAAGTAAGAGCAGCCTATTTCTGTGAATAAAAGCTTTCCACACTTTTTTCATCACCTCATTGTGCCCAAAGGGACACAACTCCTCTGTTGGTTCAAGAAGGCAGCAGTTGTGTTGGGATGAATGTCTAAGAGATTGTGGAGATGATCCCAACATTTGAAGGAATGGGAATTCACTGCCTCTAAATTCATGAAGACCTTCATGCAGGAGCAGGACAAACATCCAGGTGGATCCTTGCTCCCCTGCTTTCCATCTGGGTTTTCTCTCTTTCTGGGTGGGCACTGGTATTTAATGTGGACCAAACTCCATCCCAAGCGTGATTCTTACCAAAGGTTTTTGCTCTCAAGCTCGGGTTTCCAGCTGAACAAGCAATCCCTGTTGGATTGTGAAGTCTGTCTGTTGACCCAGAGCATCTTCTTTAAATGTTGCTGATATATTGGTCACCCCGTTCATCGATTGTAGCCAATAATACACCCCCAGTGAATTTCTAAATATAACAGCACAGGAGACTGCTCAGCTCCCATTCTCTCCTTACATGGCCTTGCTTCAGCTCAGAGTAATAATATTCTGAATATCTTCTCTGGAATAGGCTGAACAAGCCTGATTTGGGGATCAGAAACAGCTCATTATGCATTTATTATTTGCTTGTTAGAGTAGCCTTGCTGAGCTATCAATCCAGTCAGTTATGCAAGGAATTAGGTGCCCATTAGCTGCTTTTACTCTGTTAATGTGATGAACTTTGTTTTTCTCATTAATAAGTCTGTTGAAACAAAATGTACAATATATGGAAGGGTTTTATGGCTTGTATAATGAAACACGTGTTAGGCCATAACTCAGGGGCCAACTAAAAGTCATTTGCCTATTAAAAGGAAATTGTGCTTCAGATCATTCAGTCCCAGCAGTGTTATGTGGGAGAGGAAAAGAAAATGGGAGCAGCAAAAAGAAACAAGTGAAAGGAGGCGTTTTAAGACACAGCTCAGTAGGTTGGTGTTTGCTCTTAGCCCAACAGTGTGAAGAGTATTTTTCAAGTGCAGGTGTCAAAAACAACTAAAAAAAAATAGAAATCTCCAGCCACCAACCAGGAAGATCTATGACTGTAAGTAGGGTACCAGAAATTACACTGGCTTTTAGCTACTGATAATGTTTTCCAGAAAAGGGTGGATAGGATAGGATAGGGTAGGGTAGGGTAGGGTAGGGTAGGGTAGGGTAGGGTAGGGTAGGGTAGGGTAGGGTAGGGTAGGGTAGGGTAGGGTAGGGTAGGGTAGGGTAGGGTAG